>WYDI02029113.1:0-18242 GCA_009867235.2 Psittacus erithacus | reverse complement strand
TCTGTAAGCCACTTCTTTCGGGGGTGCGCATGGGCCCGGGAGCCGGAATAGGGCCGTCAGAGGGTGCCCCCCCCCCCCCCCCCCCCCCCCCCCCCCCCACCTCCCCCCCGGATATTTTGTCTTTACAGGCTACTGCCAAGTAAAATCCCTGTCAGAAGGCAGATCCTGAACCCATTTACACGGGGTTAATTCCTCTAGCCGCAGGAGAGCTCTTCCCCGGGCAGTGAGATCAGAAATAGGCCCCTATCGCCCGATTTTGTCCGAAGCGTGTTTAAAATTCCTTAAATTAGCTCCATGAAGGACCGGTGCAAAATCCTTTGATTAAAGCGACTGTAAGGTTCATCGAGATTAGGGCAGAAAGACGCAGAGTAGGATGTGTTTATTATTTATACTATAGTCCACTGTAATAGTTGGAAGGGGAGGATTTGAGAGCGCGTTCGAAAGGGCAACAGAGAGAGCGGGAGACATGTAACGCGGTGATTGGAACCAAAGTACTTCATGTGCCCTATCTCATGTCCCGTCCTCCCCCCGCAGCCGTCCCGGCCGCACTCCTCCTCCCATGCCGGCCCCGGCGTCCCGCACCGCTCCGGCGGGGACCGGCACTGGCAACCCCGTCTCTCTGATTTACTCCAGGTTCATATAGTTCTGCTGGACTCTGGTGCCGACGCTAAACACAGCCAGCCCTTGGAGGGGCGGGTGGAGACAGGCAGAAAAAGTAAAAGAAGAGGAAGGGGAGCTTGTGTCTGTGTTTAGAAATGCAGGGCAAGGGAGAAAACCAAGCCATAATCTAGCTCTCACCGGAGCAGGTTTACTTTCGGACCTGACTGAAGTGAGGGAAACGGGGGACAGCACAGTCCTCGTGTCTGGCTGGGGCGGAGGTGAGGAGCCTTTTTTGTTTTATTTTATTTTTCCTGCCTCTGTTCCACCAGTTCGGAAACATTTTCAAATCTATGAGCCTTGAATGGGCAAATACTTGCTATTAATATGGGACATGGGCGAGTGGCAAAAAAACTGACTGGAAACTGCGTGGCAGCTTTGGGAGAAGCTAACGACGTGCTTCAGCTCTTGCCATCGCGGGGAAGGAGAGAGGGGGAACCCCCTTCTGATTAATAACTAGCAGGGTAATGTTGAGGGCTTTTTCTGCCCGATTGCCTTTTTGAATTAGAGCCGATTTCTTCACACTTCAATAGGGCCTGTCTCTTTTAAAATGACTGACAGATTTGTTTCTCCTTTTTTCTCTCCCTGAGACTTAATGATGTAAATTTTCTAATTAGTTAAATCACGTTGCTTAAAGGCCTTAATATTTACCGGGCAAGGAACGTTAGCAGCGTTTGGAGCTCTCGAAATAACCAGCGAAATAACATTAGGCTTTTTCGAGAGCGGGAGAGGGGGAAGAGCGGCGGGAGGGGCGGGTTGGGGGAATATGATGTAAAATGAGAGAGCTGAAGTTCAGCCCGGAGCTTCTTCCCTCCTCCCCCACGCCCCCAAACCCGCTTTTATTTTTCAATCAGCTAAGATTTAATTAGGAGCCCCCAGGCCGGACGATCTGATATTTTCTCATTAGTTTCCCATCAGTAATCTTGAGTGTTAGATTGGCTTAAAGGTTGTCAACATTTGACCAATTTTATTTAAGGCAAAGAGATCGCGCCTTGTAGCTCCGGGACCCGAGATCGGGAAATAAATCCTGCCCCGATCAGCGGAACTAACACGCGAAAAAAAGATGTTGACAATTCATCCTTGTATTTAATAAGTTGCGTAACGTGCGGAGCACGCGCACGCACGGGGCGAGGCGAGGCGCTGGGATACCCATTGCAGGCCAAGGCCCGGTAACACGCACAGCTGGACGGAGGGGTGTTGGTGATGATGCGTGTGTGCGTGTGTACACGGGTGTGTGTCCATGTGTGTACACGCGTGTGCGCGTATGTGCGTGCGTACGCGTGTCCGTGGGCGGTGCGGCTCCCAGGCGCAACGTCGGAGCGCCCCCTGCTGGCAGCTTCCGGCGCCGCCGAGGAGAGGAGCCCAGCTCCCCCGCGCTCTGCCCTGCGCGCCCCGGGGCGCGGGGTAAAGGGTTAAATGCGCGGGGAGCGCAGGCAGAGGACAGCGCACTTTATCATGAAGCGCAGCCCTGCCTCGCGCCCCTTTTGCCCCGGGAGGTGATAACACGAACTGTGCCAGGGGCGGTCCTCCTCCTGCCGCCAGGAGCGCGGAGGCGCAGAGTGGGATTTGTGGGCGGCGATGAGCAGGAGAAATGCGCTGTTGTAGCCGCTGTTGAGCCCTAACTTCACGTCTCGCTTGGCAGCGCGGAAAGGAGCAAAGGCAGCCCCGCTGGCCCCACGCCGGTCCTGCCGCCCACCACACTTAGCTCCCGGCGCTCCGCACAGCCGCGGAGCAAAACAACGGGGAGGTTGGGGGGGCGAAAAGGGCAATAAAACACTGCCGAGTGAGCGTCACATGACCCCGATAATTTATAGGTAAGCCCACTGTTCGGTGTTTGTTGAAGACGCGATAGAAAGGTAAAACCAACCGATCTGCTGAGATTTCACCCCGAGCTTCCCCTCTCTGAGACAGCTCACTCCGCACCGACCCCGCTTCCTGCCAGGCGCTCGCCGCCAGCCCCTAGGAGGGGCTGGGAAAGCGGCCTGGCAGAGCGCGTGGCGCGGAGAGCCCGCGGGGCGTGGATCGCTCCTGCGGGACAGCGCCGATGGTGGGCAGCGCAGGTAGAACTCCGCCAGAGCTGCCCTGAATCGCCCGCGTTTAAAAAGGCGCCCCAGCCTCCTGTACACCTGGGCACCATGGTTATGTGTTTGTAGTTTCGAGGGATATTTTGCCCATTTAATAAAAAATAGATAAAATCCCACAAACCCAACACTCAAACCCACGTCCAGTCCCGTTGGCTCCTGGCTGAGCTCAGCTAAGTCCAGCCTAAACAATGCTTTGCGGGAGATGTGGCTTGCTGGAGCGAGACAGCAGTTGGTGAAATTTATTTTCTTTTTAAAAATGTGCGTGTACGGGAATGGGGGAGGGTGGGCAAGAATATTTATCAGAATACAAGGAGATACCTTTCTAGAAACAAAGGCAAGGGGAGTCATCTCTGTTGCAAACCCATCGGGCAAAGACCAAATAACAATATTTATAGGAAGGCATTCAGAAATACAGTGTGCTCAAATAACAACAACAAATGCTTCCTACAGTTGCTACAGCGCAGCCTAATAAAAAATTAGCCTTACTGACAGTCTTGTCAACATCTTAAGTAAATTATCATAGCGATGGTCTTTGAGGAAGAGAACCCCCACTCCTTGCCAAAACACCTTCTATCATTTATCTTAACCTACTTGAAGATTATGATGGAAGGAATGGGATCAGTAACCATTATCATCTCAAATTGCTGTTAAAAACTCCGCTGTTTATTTTTGCAACCAAAGCGAATGTAGCTGGGAAGCGCAGAGCGGGAGGAAAGGCAAACCTGAGAAAGGCAGAACAATCGAGGCTTATCCTGTTGCAACCTCGATGATAAACACATGGAAAAGCTGTTACTGCTCTGCGGATTGCTGGAATTTGGGTAGACATTAGGAAAACAAACAAAGCGATGGCTCCGCACCAGTTTTATAAACGTATCCGTACGCTCGAGGAAAGGTAACTTCTTCAAATTGATTGTATTTTCCTGAGTATTCGGTATTTACCTTTACCTACATCGGTCATTTGGTAAAGATCAAGACTATTAAAAAAGCACTTGCACCTTTCATTGCTTGTATCTGCAAATAAATTCATTTTGACCTTTATTGCTCGTACTTGGGACTGTATTGCCTGTTTTCTTAGGATCGTCAGAATAAAGTCTGTAGTATAATTTTATGAGGACCCGGCATGCTCGAAATACTTGCTTCTAGTGAAACCTTTTCAGGAGCGACTTGTGATTTTTATTGTAGCCTCTCCTGTTAGAGTATGACTCCCGTTGGAAATGCATTTTTACAGCTGAAAAATAATATTCTTTTTTTCTTCCCTCCTCCTTGTAAACTACTTCCAGGGTTTGGCAGAGAAGGGAGGATTTGCTGGCTTAGGAACACCCGACCTGAAATGTTATCAATGTGTCTTTACACCTTCCACGAATCCACAAATCGATGGGAGCTGGGCACATGCCTAGGTGCAATTAAACTCAGCAGGTTTCTGAAGTTAGTCATTCAAACCGTAGAAGTTTACAGAAAGCGTTTCCCCAGCACGATGCACCGCGGCCGGTCCTCCTCTCCCTCCCCTCCCTCGAAGTCAAAAACAAGGGTGCCGCGAAACCAGGGCGATGCAAACCGGAACGACCTAAATGGCTGTTTTCTCTGGGCAGAGCTGCTCTCCCCGCCGCTCCCGCGGGGACCCGCTCCGGCAGCGGGGCACCAGGGGCAGAGCCGGGAGGGCTGTTCGGCCCCTCCGCAGGGTTGGGGGTGTGGGGAGCCGGGGCGGGTGCTGCGCGGGGCTGAGAGGCCGGGGCGGAAGGAGCGGGAGCCGAAGCTCCCCCGCCGCGGCCCCGCAGTGACCCCAGCCCGGGGCTGCAAAGAGGTGAGAGGTGACGCTGGGAGCCAGTGCAGACCTGGCCCTTTTAAAGCCACAGTTAATCAGTCCTTTACTAAATTAAAATGTAGGGACCAGAGGGGAAGCAATTTCGTTGTAAAGAATTACCGTGGGCGCCCCCAGAAAGAAAGGGTATTGCAGTGAGTACGGAGCGCTCTGCAGCGGGGAGAGCTATCGCCCAACAGCACGCCGGATAAGATCAACTAAAAAATGATGCTAGCGCTGTAACGACCCGAGAGCCCCGCGCGCGCTGGGTATTAGGCACCGCAAGCACACACCAAGGATAAAACAAACACAGTAAATGAGGGACCGAGTTGCTGAAAAACTTCAGCCTCGTAAAGGACCCAAGGGGGCGGTGGCTATGGGGAGCGGACTCTGGGTGGTGGGGCTGCCCACCTGGTTTAGGACCCGGAATTCTACTGCAGCAGGGGAAGGGATTAGAGGGGAGAAAGAAGATAAATTTCCCCGACAATTCATTTGTCTTCGATTTCAAGTTAGTCTTTAATCTCTGCAAGAAACAGGGAGCTGGTTGTGGCATAGGGGTGTGCATACGTGTGTGCGTGTGCATACGTGTGTGCATGTGCACCATGTGCATACACTCCGTACGCACGTGTGTGTGGTGTAAAAGTGCGTTTAAGACGGGCACATGTACTGGCCCACGGGCAGTGGAAAATGGTGACAGTTCCATTTTTCCTCTTTAATTGGGAAATATTCCTTGATTGTCTTGGCACCCATTACTTTTTAATAACTCCATTGGATCGGGAGAAGAAGAATAAATGTCTGCTGCAAGTAATCTGCTACAAAGCAATTATTTTACTAGGTTAACGTGCAATTACAAGTGCAATACAGTAACGGCCATGAATGAGGCAAAGGTGGAGGGAGAAAGATTGCTAGAAGAATGGTAATATTTGTCAGCACACATACTTCACTGGGTCGTGGTAACAAATATCAAGCTTAGGCGACGTCTCTCCGTTACAGCTAGATTACAAAGAAACTTTCCCTTTCAGTGTGTTTCAGGCAGCAAAACACTGGTGTTAGGAAACTGCGAACCAGTTCTCTGCATGCTCACATAATTCAGGTGCGGAGATCGCGGGTCTGAGGGAGGAGGGAATGACTGATTCCGCCAGAAAACGCTTCCCTGCGGCAGCCTAAGTGCAGCCACCACCCACGGCAGGTAAGCTGCTGCCTGGAAGTGTTTGTAACGGAACAAAAGACGGAGCAAACATCTGACGTCAGGGAGCAGCATCCCCGGCGGGGGGCGGCTGTGTGTGCCTGCAGGCTGCCCGGAGCCCCCCAGCAACGCCCGGCCCGCGGCATCGCTGACCCCCGCTCCCGGTGGAGCTCGGCGGCGTCCCCGTGGGGCGGGCGGTGACGCGGGGAGGGCTGAGGCCGCGGAGATGGTGGGGAGATGACAAAGAGCAGGTACGGCTCTTGATGAAGCTGCTGTGCCGCTCCTGATCTTACAACCCGGAGGTTGCCTTGTGTCCGAGGGGAGCTCTCGCGTTTACCTGCAAGGCACCCAAGGGCTTCATGCTCTCGGCCAGCGGGCCTTGCTCCCGCTCTCTGGGCGCGGCGGCCGTGCGGGACCCGCACCCGCGTGGGCTCGGGGTGACTCGCCCGCTTCGCTGCTGACCCAACTTCTGCTGTGATGTGACAGTGAATAATCACGAGAAACTCTGCTAAGCGCAGCTGTCGGTCGCAAGGAGCGCTGGGCTGGCTGAACCGCCAGAGGTGCTGACGGGGGCTTGAGGCTGCCGGCGCCGCTCCCGCTACCCTGCTCTGCACGGGGCGGCGGGGTAAACTCTGGCCCTCGCCTGCCTCTCGTGACCGTCAACTTTAGAAATCCGCTAGCGGGCCACCTTTTCCCAGTGTTTGAAACGCTCACCCTTCGTCTTTCCCTCCCTTCCTCCTTCTCCTCCTCTCTCATTCCCTCCTTCCCCCGTCTGCCCCCTCTTCGCCCCCTCCAGCCTTCCTCTAAGCGGCGGCGGCCCCGGGCGGCCCGGCAGGGGATGCCCCACGGTTGGGGCTGCTCCCCTCTGCTCTTCCGAACAAAGGCGCCCTCAGCCGGGCAGGGCGCGGGGAGGAGGCGGGCGAAAGAAGAAGTGGGGGGCGATCACCGAGGCAGGGGGCAGTTGCAGAGTCGCTGCGAGCAGGAACCGCTGTAAACCCCTGGGCTACCTATCGGCTCCGCTGTCCCCCGCTCACCGCCTCGCGTCTCTCCAGAGCCAGCACGGAGCTGCGATCTATTTGGGCGATTTAGTTAAAATAAATAAATCCACGAAGATTCACTAGCGAGCTATGCATCATCGACCCAGAGGTTTATTAAGAGGCTCGTTACAGCTGTGGCTTCAGCCCCTGCTCCGCCGGGATGGGCGGCAACAGCAGTTCCCTCACTCCAGCCGCGCTCTTCTCCTCCCAGCCCCGCAGAGCCCAGAGGGAAAGTAGAAGAGGCTCACCCGACGGTTGCTGCAGAGCACTGTTACTCATTTCCCTGTATGTTTGGGGGAGGCGGAGGAGAGTCGGGAGACATTGTTGTCAGTGGCGATTGTTAACCCAAATAATAATAATAAAGAAAAATCGTTACAGCTGGATGCTGGCTGAATATGGCAATTACTATTATTGCCAATCACGATTAGAAATAATTATCCTGAAAGCACGTAGGGTTCAGCTGCCAAGGTGTTTTGAATAATCGCTTCAAAATGAACAGCAAAATACTAGGTTCACACACAGGGACAACCGCAAACTTTCAGTTGCAGCAGTTTGTAAAGGAGACCTTACTATGGGTTTACTTGTGAGGCTTCAATTTGTCATCGTTCACAGGCCCAGGGCTGTTTTGCTCCCACAGCATCCTGCCCAGTAGTCCTCCCAGTGTACCCATCCCGCTCACCTCTACTGAGTTCCCTGAATGCACCGCGTGGCCAAGCACCTTCTTGAGGCAGTGCTGCCCTGCACTAGGGTCCCTCCATCTCAAACAAAACTAAAGCAAGATGATTACAAGGGATAACGTGGTCCCAGCCTGAAACTCCACTTGCTCTATTTATGTTGTGCAAATCTACACATGTCCTTTCATTTCAGCAGTTTGAAGTGATGTTTAACTGGGAGGAGGCCACAGGTGACTGGCAAGTTCAGCCTATTAAGATCAATTATCCAAGTTTTATTTCCAAATTGTGATCAATTTGATCTTCCTGCCTCCCTCAACATTATCTAAGAGGAGAAAAAAAAAAAAAATCAAATGAAAGCAGACAATTTAAGCCAAATCCTGTATACCATTGTTTATATGCAAAATCATTTTTGTGATATACACTCCCCTTAATGGTTATGGGATGCCAGATCTTTCCAAGTGGATTTACAAACCTAGCCATCAAATTATTTCAAAGGCAGGCCTATTAGGGACAAAAATAATTATAAACTTTCAGAAGCTTTGGAAAAAAATAAGTTTCTGAATGTTGTCTCTTTAAATTTTACTTAATTTTGTTTTTAATTTAAGCCTGGAGGCACAGTAGAGAGATATGCAGAGTCTAATAAGGAGTTTGGAAAATAATGCGCTGTAATCCAGTGCCAAGCTATTTCTCCATAAAATATGGATAAGAAATCAATTCATAAGCACAAATATCTTCTAGGACAGAGTTTTAACATAGCATTTCACATGAGCATTTTTACATGCATTATTAAGGAGATAACAAAAGTGCTTCAAATCAAGCTCTATACAGTCACATCTGGAAATGCTCTTTTCTGTTTAATTTTCTTTTTTTTTTTTCCTCAGAAAAATGTTAAAGAAAAACTAGTCTGTCTCTTGTTTATTAACAGTTACCATCAGCTTTTAATCAGCAACATGTATAGTTAGATTTGCAGAATCCATTCCATGTTGCCCCTTTCAGAGAACAGTAAAATGAAGATAGTATCTTTATCCATTTATAGAATCTGATGTTAAAACCAACCCCCCCCCCCAAATAACATATACATTGCTTTATGCATATAGACAGGCATGTAGCTGCATAGACACAACACGCTCATACATGGAAACAAGTCATAACCATGTGTTGGAAAACATAATAAAAAGTATCTGTGCATTTCACCAGAGCCTAAGTCAGACACCATCAGATAAGGAGTCTTATCTGAGGTCTGGGGAAAGCTAGTTTAAAATCAGACTTGGCTAATTTCTGAAGGTGTTAGAACTATAGCAAGCTTTGCTGTATGATGTTTGATCCCCATAGGTTTTAAAGGAAGCTCTTTAGGCTTTTCAGTCAAATAAAATATTATCACTGAGAAATGAAGGGTTAATAAACTCCCCACAGGTTGCAAAGGGTTGATAATAGGTTTGGGGGTTTTTTTGCTAATGTATAATTGAATGGAATTATATTCTAAGACAAAGATAAAATAAGTCTCTGAGACCTAGTACTATGCTTTTTTAATTTTTTTTTTTTAAATAAATACTATATTTTTTCTTTGAGTGGAAAGGCAAGTAAAGTATTTTCCAAACAGAAACAGCAAAGATTATTTAGAAGAAAAACCATAAGTGTTTTTTTAAATACTCTGGAGTTTTCTGAACAACTCTGAAGTACTCACATTCTTATCACAACTATTTTCTTTTTACTGTTGTAAGTGGATATTCAAGCTAAATTGATGCCTTATGTATATTCTGTCTCAATTTGTAATACACTATTCTCTGTAAGAAGATAATTTGAAAAAAAATACAAAAAAGAAGAAGTGATACAACTGACAACAATTTACTTAAATTCACAAACCTTGAAATTGATGCATCTCCTATCAATCATAGTCAGAAGCCACAGTAAAACACATCCAACATTTGTATATCAAAACTGGGACTAAAAAAACACCCTGTTTTGTTCAATTTATATGTCCTTCAACATATTGTCATTTTATACGCTGATATTACTGGGGGATTTCTACCATGGGTTGGGTTTCTTCTGTCAAACATACGCAAGACAATAACCTTGCAAAATTAAAGTGCGTGCCATTATACTGCACAGATGTTTGTTCTCACTCAGTTACTGACAATGAAATACTTATTAAATAATAATAAGGAGATATTGACTTCTCTATTCTGTCGATATGAAGATCTGTTGATCTGTGAGGTTAATATTGATGAGACAGAGTGAGGTAAACGTTTCATCAGGAGGGCAAATAAATCCCAATACTGGCATAAAATATAAACCCCTCAACTTTGTACGTACACAGGCACTAATCCTATTTGTATTTATTGAGTGTATGAGCACCAGTTCAATCTTTCAGCATGCACAAGCTAATGCTGAAGAAAATCCTTGACACTACTTTCAGGAAACATATTCCAAAAATGTCTATCATAGGTATTTAAAACTAAGCCTAAATGATGCCAAGCACTTAGGGCCTTTAGTCATGCAGATTGTTCTGTTGTGAATGGCACATTTCATTTAAGTATTACTGGAAGGCTCTGCATGCAACCTCTTCTTCACATTAAGGGGATTTCTGCTCTGGAGTTTGTTTGTTTTTTTTTTTTAATAGGATGAACTCCCTGTCAAAATATAATTTTTTTGTTGTCTCATCAAAACATCACTGAAAGTTCCCTCTCTTTACCCTCGGCCACAGAACACAATAGGGTACACACTCTGAACAATACAAAGAGTCGTTTAACTTGATGGGTCTGGCAGAAGAAGCTACTTCCTTGTTCATTATTATCTTTTAGATTTTCCTCCATTCTGATTAAGGGAAGCTCAGAGCTACTCTTTATAGAATATTTAATCAGTCAGGTAGGTCTCGTACTCCAACAGCATTATTTCAATATGTTATTTTTAAGCAAACTGTGTAACTTGCTTCTGGGCTTTTGAATAGAAATTAGAAAGTTGTGACCTAACATGTAAGGCAGTAAAAGGCCATATGTTTTTGGATACAAGCATCAAAAGATGCACTTGACGATTTTCCCCTTTTGATTATTAGTTAAGTCCTTGATCCTTGTATTAGATTTTCAGGGGCAAAACACAAGTGCAAGGCAGCCCTCCCCCTAGTATGACTGATGACAAGGGAAGAGCTCCATCACACAGAGCTTACTGTAGGGCAGTGACCTAAAAATCAAAACATTACTTCAGCTGCCCTTGCTAGAGATCGCAGCCTGGTTTCTAGGGCAGAAGAACCCTATTTCACAACCTCCTCCCTCTCTCCTCTCTGTAGCAGAACTGTTGTACCTCATCAGGGAAATGCGGGCAAGCACTCAGAGCTCGCTCTGCATTACTGTGACATCTTGTTGGTAGGACAGTGCAGGAAAAACCATGTTGTTGCTATTTGTGCTGCTCTTGTTTTGAAGGTGCAAAGCTGGCCACCTGCTGCCCCTTCCCCTGGAAGTGGGGTCATGTAGGGATCTAATAACTTTTTGTTTTTTGCTGTTTGTAAAATATGATGACTTTTGTCTCTGAGAAGAGTAAAAAAACATTTCTTTTTTTGACCTCATGCTTTCTTGTCCTTCTTGCGTCCTTCTTCCTGGGGCATGTTCAGAATATTGTTGCAGGTTTTTTTGTACCTCAGGCCATAATGCTGTTTGAAGACTCCTGTCTCTGCAAATTCCTGCATTCACCTAAATCCCTGTTAAAAGCAGTGGGGACTTGTGTGCTTGTGTTTTACCATGCCTGGTCTTTTGGTCATTTTTTAGGCATTTTTATCCTTCTGTATCTTGAGAAACTTTCTTCTGCAGTTATCAAAGTATCTCCCAGTTTCTGTGTAATGATGGTCAGATGGCAGAATATCTGGGAGAAATGTTTTGGTTCATGGGTACCTTGTCTTTAATCATTTGGTTGGATGTTCTTAAAATAATTTCTTCTAGCCACACGTCAGGTAATCCTGGTAATAAAATCACAAGAAAGAGACACTTTTCAAACTTTTTAACTCATGCTGAGATTTTCTCAAAGTTTTCCATCATGAAAAAAACCCCAAACAAACCCCAAACCAGACTGAACCATTTAGGCAATTTAGAGGCACAGATTTTGGTGACCTCAAGATTCTGGAGCAGAGCTTTACCTGTAAAGATATAACAACTAGAGTAGGGTCTCGTGTTTCAAAACATCTTTTAGTTGTATTTATCTGAAACAACATTTGATTCTCAGCTTTTGGGTATGCAAAGGGATCCAGCAAGAAAATTGATCTTATAGTAATAATTGTACTTGAGAAATGTTATTGTACGACACTATTTCAGTGCATGCCTTTGCAAGTGCAAGCCGTATTCTTTGTAAAGTTCACCTTAACTTACTGAGATCATTCTTCACTGCAGTTTCAAGTCTGGAGATTCTCTGCCTGTGTTTCTTACAAGGCAATAATGATACTGATGGAACAATTGTTCTGCTAGTGAGTTAAACTGAATGGGAGAAAAAAACCCAGTAATGACTAGGGGCTCCAATGTCTAGTTGTACGACTCACAAAATAGATTGCAAAGGAAGGAATAGGCAGCATACTGTGTAAACCGAGCACAGATAATTCCCATGCTGTGAAAAACCTTCTGCCTTAAGAGCACTAACAATGGAAATGTTACAAGAAACTGGGTAATAAAAATATCAAAAGAAACTAAATAGAAATAGGTTTCTTTGCAAGTAGAGAAGCCACTTTCTAATACAGTGGCCTTATATACAAGTATATTTGTCTTCCAGGTCTTCTGCTGTTGATTAGAATTCTGATGCCGCTAGAGGGGTTACAATTTTGTTGAGTTTCTGGATCTCAGTTGTGCTGTCAAGGGGTCACTCTTTCTGGTAATAAGGTAGCTAGTGGCCCCTGGGAGAGAAGGAAAACAATTGACTCTTGAAAGCAGAAACATATACTGAAGTCTAGAGTAGATTTCTGGCAGTGGACCAGGTCTTTTCTCATAGCATTTGTCATTGTAGCAATGAAAAAATTGTGGGAGTTCCACAAGCGGCCAAAAAAAGGAAAACAGAGCACGACAACAACAGCAAAAAAAGACCTAGATGTAATTTATTTTGGAATTATATTTAAGAGCAGGTTGTTTTTTGTTTGTTACACTCTTGGTTCACTTGTTAAAGATGTGGATCCCATTAGATAGAAATATGTTGCTTATTTTAAAACAAATGATTATCAAATGACTACACTTCAAAACATTTTTTTTTTGCTTTAACTTGAAGTGAAGTCATTTGAGTTTGAAACATATGCCTTTGCTAAAGCAGAATATTTTGTTGCCAAAACGAGACAACTTAATTTTAAGTCCACTGCTTGCAAGCACTATTGATCCTGGATGTCAGTGACAATATGAGACTTGGTAATAAGTCTTTACAGAGGTCAGTAGTAAAGTTTCACTTATTACCACTGGGCTTTTTTATTATTATTATTCCATCAGGTCAAAATGGTCTCACCATATAATTATACTCAACCAGAACAAATTCAATATTGCATTTCATTGGCTTTGGAAGTATTATTACGCTTTGTACAACTGGATAAAGCTCACTTCTTAAAAATAATTATCCTGTGATCTCCATGTAAAGATCTTTCTGAAAACTGTCTTTGTTACTCTGCAGGCTATATAACCAGGCTGTTTTTCTTTGTTGTAGCATAAAGCATACGTAAACCATGCGTGCATACCACTACACAAACGTATCACCAGCACTATATGTAATTTGAAATATGATATATATTATACTTGCAAGACTTTAAAGTGGATTTCAAATTTATTGCTAGCCCCAGCATTGCAGCTGATACACATGGATTCATCCCATCATTTAACTGAAGTACGGTCCCAACTGAAGAACTGGGACCATAGCAGCATGAGGCTTCCCCTGTTGTCAACGGAGAAAGGCAGGGACACCAGAGCCACACTTCTCTGAAGGTACTTGCCTTTCTTCACTGGCTATAGAGCAAGTCTGGAGCAAATCTACTCCTAATTAAGAATCCATGTCTGAAGGGGAATGCAAGGAATCCTTGTTAAAATGTGTGAAGCGCTGTATTTTCTGCTGTCACCTATAGATTCTGGGCTGAATGAGATCTTTCAGTTTAGGATCTAAAATGCCTCATATAGATAATAGTGTGTGAAGTCTTACACAGAAGAAAACCCAACAAAACATGGATCTTCTTTAATTTTAGTTGTCTAGAAGTCAGACATCTAGTCTGCACTTGTCATCTTCTTTTACTCCATAGTCCACTCATTAAACTCGTCTTAGAATTAGATGAAATATGCTGAGGAGGAGGATCCTGAGAAAAATGTATGGTAGGAGAGATACAACAGGTGGGGGAGCATTCATTAGAGAACAAATTTAGATGCCTAAATGAAGAAAGGTGACCTTTGGATTAGGATTGTAGGTGCTTAGTATACCTTTTAGACAGCTAAAGCAGTGAAATGAAATGAAATTTTTGCTAAGGGATTTGTGTGACAACATGCAGAGAAAGGGCATTTGCAGATTTAGCATAAAAAAATAGTTCTACTGTTGCAGAGTAAAATCCTGAAAACCCCCTATCTTATTGCATTAGGTAAAATGGGAAGAACAAAGAGCATCTTGAAGAAGCCTTAATCTCAAACCACATAGAATACTGCGCAACAGACTGTGGAAGAGAGAAAGGTGTTATTCCTTAAGTAGCATTAGGGAGGCTGGCTCTAAAAATGACTTTTCGTCATGCCCTTATCTGGGCACAGGGAAATTAGCAACAGAAATTTTCACTCCAACTTCTCCCTCTCTCCTTCTTTTCTCCCCTTCCTTAGGAAACAGCAGTAGTTTTGTGTATACATTTCAATATCCGAAAGCGTGCCAGGTTTATCTTGTTTATCTCTTCCTCAGCACAGCTCATGGAAACTCATTTTCATACAACTGTGTTGTCTCATGTTATATGCCATCATAAAAGCCAGTTTAAAAAAGCTCTAGTGTGGTTAAAATAACTAATCTTCATTCATTCTGAAGACCTTCCCCCTGCTACTTTTTAAAGACTAATTGCAATGTCTGATGTTGCACTTCTTGTCAGGCTGAACTTCTGTCCCAGGCAGATTCTTTTAACTGGACTTTGTATAGATTTATAATTGCATTTATAATTTAGGATCCTAGAATGCATCATTTGCTCAAAGAATAAGCATGTGACTTTCAGGTCTTTTAATTTAGAGTATTCGTTGTTGAAGGAGCTGGAAGTTTATTTACTCACTAAGTAAAAATTCTCAACAGGTAATGTTAATAACAGTATCTTGCTGTTCAGAATAACAAAGTACCAGGAAACAAAAATCAAATCCTCAGGTTAGCCACAAGATAAACTAACCAGTGACATGCTCTATTGTGAGCTGAAGATCTGTCAGGTTGTCAGGAGGAATTAGTTCTTAAGCAAGCTATTTATAGGAACATAAGTCTGGAAGGCACCACCAGGGTCACAGAATCATTGTAATAGAAGAGAATCTGTTAAACAACATTTCTGCATAATCCTATGAAAATTTTCCCCCTAGCTTCTCTGAAGGTCCCTGCTGGTCCATTTTTATTGTAAAGCTGGAATTCAGCATTCTCTGACCATAGGATCAAGATTTACTGACCAGACACTGAAGCAATTTAATACCTCTAGGTGCATTGGTTCACCTTGACCTACATTCTAGTTCTTGTTTGTGACCGATAGAGCAAAGAAACGTGAATAATAATTTCTCCTTTCTGAAAATCAAGAAACATATCAGAAAGAATAAAAACCTTTCCTGGATATTGCAGCTAACCAGGAAATCCTTTGCAGTAGGAAAAATAAAATATAACTACAGCACAGATACACATTTGAGAACTGAGAGCAAGGGCCGCTCTGTTGCCCTTATCACCTATAATGGGCCTTTCAAGACTTTCAAGCACCTGGTGTCCAGATAATTTAAAGATTCACAGGCAGAACTGCATACAGAAGTGATGAGGAATCTATTGCAAAGGCCTGAGCAACTGAGGTCTGTGGTGATTCATTCTACTCACAAGGCAGGCAGCTGTTTTCAGCAGAATCTGCAGCCTTTGGGTGGACTTATGGGGCTGGTATCCTTCCTCCTGAGAAGTTATTAAAGTCAGTGGAATTACATACAGGATGAACTTGGCTCTTGAGGTGTGGGACAAATAATTTCCAGTACTGACATATGGATATTAGCACTTCTTTATGGAGGTCTTACAGACTGGCTTTAGGAATGTTTACAAGGTGGGAAGGACAATGAAAGAGCATGTAAAATCATTTCACCCTGATTCATCTTTGGATGGAACTTTGTAGGCAGATCACTCTCCAGTCGGCTGTGTCTGCCAGAAACCTTTCTTTCGGTCTTGAACCTCATAGTCCTCCTACACCAAGGAATTTGGGTTCTGTCCAGCAGAGGGCTGGGAAGAATGCATACACTTCCCTCTACACTCTCACATGCTTCTCATCTTGGGGACTAAGGATAACTCTGCTGAAAAGTGCATGTGAACCAAGTAAGAAGTTCTGAAGAACTGGTATGAAACAGGGCTCCACCAAATCCTCCCATTATCCATACATGCTGCTGTCATTGCCCTGAGTCTAGGAACCAAAGCCCTCCTTTCTTTCCTGGCAGTCAAAGGATGGCAACTGTACTCCACATGCACAGGATCTTTAAGGATACCAAGTAATTTGTTCTCATCAGTCATTGTGCCTCTAGCCAGGGAGATAATACATCTCCCAAGACTTTTAACCTAAATTAGAAGAATAAACTGAACCAAGCGCTGTATTTTTATACCCAGTGCGCTAACTGCCTTTCAAGCTGTGGAATTTGAAGAGTGAGAGCAGTTACACAGCTAGTTGAACCAACACCTTTCTTTCATGGATACAACAGCACAAACAATCCATTCATCGGACTATGGCCACTAGAGGAGCTGCCCATAACACAATGCTGCTCCCAAGGTACGCCTCCTTTAACACCTATTTGCTTCTTTCACCATGGGTTCTCTTCATTCCAGAAAGCTGCTGTAGTGGTGCGGAGGTGTTATCTAAATTTAGTTTAGCTTTGACATAAAGGTGCAAACAATTTTGTTTCACATCACAGCAGAATTTGGCCATGTGCTCTCAGAATTTTGTCACAATTAGTCTCAGTGTGTGAGGCATAGAAACATCAGGATGTATGGGAACGATTGCAAACTGGTAATCTCTCCTAGCATTCATAATTTTCGGCTGCTACTCGAGTTAATAATTTCTTGTATGCATCTTCAGATACTGATGCTTATATGCATGTTCAGAAGAGAAGGGTAAGTGCTTGGTTTGAATCTTGGAAATGAAATAACAAGATTGAAATCAGCATGAAAGTGTTTAATTTAATTGTACGTATGCCTAAATATATCACAGAAAATGTGTAATGATAGGTGGCATTTCTGAAATGGCAGCGAGGAGCTTGTGATCTGAGTGATCACCTGTGAGTTAGAGCTCAAGGTTTTATGTATGCTTTGTTTTGCCACTGACACTTGAATAAACCTGGCTACATCACTAGCCACTTTTTGCACAAATTGTCCCTTAAATGACACTAATCATTACAGTCTTCACATGGTTCCCTCCTGAAACTTAATTCATTAATGTTCATGAAATACAGTGAGACAGTCAGACAAAATGTATTACGTATGTGAGAGGTATGTGAAAACTGTACTCTGGCTGCTGCACCATGGCAATTCTGCAGGAACTTTTAAGAAACAAACTCCTATTTTGATCACACACTACTTTGATTCCAAAGGCACTCCAAAGGCCAATTCAGGTAAGAGCAAACCTCAGGTTTATTTACATTTATATACAGGCACCTACATATAGATAAATGCACAGGAAGTAACAGTGGTCAGTATGATTATGCTAATAATCCCCACTAAGAAAGTAAGATAAGAAAGGACAGAATCGTGTTTGACAGTACAAAAATGCGCACTCATGACTTCTACTTCCTTCTGAAACAGTTCATCTGTGTAAAAACTTCACTGTTGCAATTCAGCCAAGGTCACTGAGACCCACTGTGATGCGCTGAGCAAGATCAACAGTGCTTGAAGCAGCTTTACTTTATAAGTAAAATATGTAACAATTTAATGTAACTTGCTCCATTGCCTTTAAGCTGGTAGGATATGGAAGCTAATCAGATAGCTCCTTTTTGTTTTCTTTCTCACAGTCCTTCCTTATGTTCTCTACACTCTTTCCCACTTCCATCCTAGTTGAGGCTTCTTCCTGGAAACAGAAAGTTTTTGA
Source organism: Psittacus erithacus (assembly GCA_009867235.2). NCBI lineage: Eukaryota > Metazoa > Chordata > Aves > Psittaciformes > Psittacidae > Psittacus > Psittacus erithacus. The sequence goes on along the minus strand of WYDI02029113.1, from coordinate 557 downwards.
AAACACTAAAAATTATGGAGAGGAATTTCATCAATCTAATCTTAATTAAGAATAAGCGAACCTTTGAGATGCATACAGTGTAAATAGCAGCAAAAATGTAATACTCACTTTGCACTAACAGCAGCAGAAGTTGGAACCCAAAAGAGGGTTACTCCAGATGGCGGCAATGGCAACCTAGAATTCCCCCTGAATATACTTACACATTTTCATAGACAGAACTGCTTGTTCTATCTTGATAGTCTCAAATTCTAAGGCTCTTTTCTTGGACATATTTTATATCCACTTTCAAGTGTAGGAACTATGGAAATTTGTCCAGCTTGATATGAAGAACCTGTGTGACATTTCTTATTTTCTATTTGGAAGGCAGACACAGGGACTGTGAGAATGAAGACCCTAGGCCCACTGTAGGAGAAGATCAGGTTTGAGACCATCTTAAGAACCTGAACATGCACAAGCCCATGGGACCTAATGAAATCCATCTGTGGGTCCTGAAGGAGCTGGTGAATGAAGTTGCTAAGCCACTGTCCATCATATTTGAAAAATCATGGCAGTCAGGT
>WYDI02029110.1:50979-64423 GCA_009867235.2 Psittacus erithacus | reverse complement strand
GCTGAAAGTTAGAAACACAGCGCTGCACCAGCCACTAAGAAGAAGAAAAAATGACTGCTACTGCTGAACCCATGACATCTCTTCAGTAGAGATTTCAGGCATATGCTGTAGTCATGTACCTAGCCTCTGTCCCCCTCTACTGCTGTTTCTGACTGTTCTCCATGGACTGATTTTGGACCTGACTTCGGACCTGACTTCTTACCTCATATTTTATGGGAACTAGTCACTGTCACTGTGGTGGCCCTGCTAGGTAGCAACCTGCTGCACCAGTGGCATTGTGCCCTAGTTGGTGAGGGCATTGCCTATGTTGCAATTGCTTTTGGCTCATAGATTGTTCTCCATGTTTGTGCAACCCTTGCTCTTGGTGCTTGAGACCAATGATCTCTTTTTGGGAGAAGGAGTACTTGCAGAAATGTGTTATGGATATCTTCATGCTGGTGAACTTATGCCATATTATTAAATATCGACAGTGCCTGAACAGGAGACTCCTGGGTGAAACCTGGTAGCTCTGGATCACCAGATGCAATACTGCATCCATGCTTTCCAATGGTACCAGAAAACAGTGTAATCTTTGCATCGTCTTTTTTTTTATTTTCCCTTTTCCTGAGGCAAATAAATAAATGAAGGTATTAGCTCCTTGTGGTTTACAGACCTCTCAAGTCAACATAGCTGGGGAAGTCCTATGTGAATATCTATATTCCTTCATTTAAATGTGCCTCTTCTAAAACTGTATTATTTCTCAGTGGTATATTCTACTTCCATGTGTATTTTTTCACCTGATAGTCTACTTAAGCAGTTACTATCTCTGACCAGATGAGTAGCTGGGTTTCTTTGATGAGTGAACTAGCAGTTACTTACACTACGTAAAGCATTCCAAGTTAAAGCATTTCCAAGGTGAAAAGCACTACAGAAACAGTAGGTTTTGCGGCTGCTAAGTATTCTTCAGTCTGCAAAGGGTTTCTTTTCGCTGATTTCACTGTCAGTTAGGACACAGGAACCTTGCAGCTTTGGAGGAGGAGAACAGGACAGTTTTTCTATACAGGTTGGTCCCCAGAGACCTGGAAAAGAGGCCAGCTTTGCCTTGTTGAGCAAGATAAGGAACGTCTGCTCCTGGCCTACAGGCCTAGAAAATATGACAGTCCCCTCCCAAGCTGAGTTGGTCTTGTCTACAGTGTGCTGCTCTCTGACAGTGAGCTTCCATATCACTGTGGCATTGTACCCATGGTAGTAAACATGCTTAACCCCAACTGTGTTGCTTGTCTTTGCAGAGTATTGTTGTTGCAGGGAGGAGATTGCTAGGGAGTTGGAAATTATGGTTTTAATCTCCTAATAGCAGGAGATGTTGTCCCCTCCCTTCCCTGTTAAGCTTCAGCAGCCTTGAGGTGTCATCAGTCTGAAGACTGCTTCAACGTGAATGGTGTTTTTGTTTTGTCTTACTATGTTTAGGCCTTGCTTACAATAGGAATACTAAACTTGGAATGGTTGGAGCATATGGAGGTGTTGATATCTTATATTTAGCCTGATCTGTCAGTTACACAAGAATCTGTCACAGAGGTAGCAGATGGCAGAAAGCCCTAATAGGGTTCAGAGGAAAGGGAAAGGAGATCTTGGTTATTTGGGACAGGGTATGCTTAGGAGTGAAATGTATTCATTAAACATATGCCTGTTTTCTGCATAAGAGAAAGAGTTGGATTCTGAAGTGGCATGATCAGCATGGATCTAGGATAGTGATTATAGTAACAAAGGTGTTTAAAAGCTGAGATGGCTCAAGAATGTCACTTGAGCTGGGGTGCCTTTTGGTTCTGGGTATAGTTCAAAGATAAATGAAAACATGGTCCTTAGTCCAGAGACCTTTGCAACTTATTGGCTAAGTGTGCATTACTCTGTGGCTACGGCTATTGAAGCTGAGTTAAAAGAAGTGTTTGACTGAGATTGTGGCTTCACAATCAGCTTGTCATGACTGAATCATCATCTGCTGCCAAAAGGAGCAGTTCTGCTTGTGCTCAGCTAATGTTCCCAACAGCCCGTATAGACTTCGTGTTCTTGAAGCTGTGCTGTGACTCAGATCAGCTCCCCGAGGTTGGCTGAAAACTAGCTTTCAGCTTGATCAGTCTGCAGATCAGATCATTGTGTAGCTACAAGATTCGTGTCTAGGAGAGTGGGGAAAGAATGGGGTACCCAAAACTATGAGTGAGGTAAAAAGTGAGAACCATTCCTTCAAGTGATAGTACAGTCTCACATGGGCTAAAAGTGACTGAAATCTTGCACTGAAAGATCCCACTGAGGCACTGTGGGCATGGCAGAGCAAATAAATCTGTCACAAGTTTTCTCATGCATAGGGAGTCTGTGCTGTCCCCAGGATGGGAAAGGGCAGCTGAGAGGCAGGAAATCCTCACCCAGGCAGACCCTCAGCTATTATACTGCTGATGTGAGGTTCTAGCTGCAAGCTCTGCTGGAAGGCACAGGGCAGAGTGTGTACGGGGCTGAAGCTTGCTTTAGGAACTGTAGTGCTCTGCTCCTTTCTGTGGCTTAGGCTTTGCTTAAGCAGCTTGTACTGCTTTAACAGAACTGTTGTAACTGTCAAAGGAATGATTTTCCTACTTCACATGAAGATGTATTAAGTGATTCTTTGTGGTCATTTCACTTTTTCACTAATATCCACTTACTTATTACAGACTCCTTGTATCATAAAATTAAGACGAATTATAAATTAAGTTGAATTGGCTGCAAATGGGTCATTTCTGGAGAGTATACCTAGTGGTTTCATTTCCCCAAGCAAATGATTCCATTCTTTTGCTCAAAAGTAAGCAAACAAAGTCCCCATGATAAATTAATGTGGCAGAAGTAGTACATAGACACCAGCCAATAAAAGAAACCCCTTCTGAAATACCAAGGCCAGGCAGCCCAAGTCACTATTTCCCTTTGCTTTTAGTGCTGAACCAACATGCACAGCTCACACTGTGTCTGCTGGAAGAAAGAAACTCGTGTATATACAGTTATAGAAAGTTCTACAGAAGGACACTGCATTTGCAAACTGCTGAGAAAAGCTTAAGGATTTAGGGTTGGGGGGTGTATAATAAAAAGTCCTCAAGCTTTTTGTGTACCTATTTACTTTAATGTGCTGTGGGGATGAAACATCTTTAAACAAACAACTTGGCAGTCAAAATAAATGAATCAGTGACTGAAATTTTCATAGAAATGCTTCATTTATTATTTGGCTTGTCTCCAGTACTTACCTGGGACTTTCTTGGGAAAGGTTGGTTTAGCAGGTAATGTGAATGTATCTCACAAGCAGATTCTTTTTACTTGTGCCTTTACTACATCCTTTCTGTGCAGTGGCAGCCATAGGGATCTGTTTAAGTGGGTAGAATGCTGCTTTCTTTTCTGTTGATTGCAGGATACTTTTTCTGTGCATAAGTGGGAACTTGCTGAATCCCAGGAGTAGTATTAGACCCTCAGAGGTAATTGAACTTCTATGCAAGTTGGAGAGTAATTTCCTTCCTGAAAGGGTGACTGAAACCTTAGGTACTTACCAATAAGGGTAGCGCTTATAATTATCCTATGCAGAGTAGACTTGCAGTGAGTTATGTGGAAGATAAAACTTGCTGGTGCTGTAGGTTCTTCAATGAAGTGAGGTTTTCCATTGATGTGAAAGGGCATTGCATTAGGTCCTTCCAAGCAGATTTTAATGAGCATTGGAATGAAAATGATTGATCTAGCTTTCTTACTGCCAGTCAGATAATGCTCCTAGTTAGATAATGCTGAGTGGTATTCTTCTGGTGTAAACAGAAAACAGGGCAGCACTTCACTCTCCTTACTTTGATGCATGAAGCTGTCATCTTTGTTGGTAATCAATAACGCTGTAGAAATAGCTGGGCCATTGTTTATAACTGCACCTTGCAAATAACAAATGTTTTCCTAACCGATTGCAACTGATTGCGTGCATATTCCCAAGTGGATTTGAAGAAACACATCTATTTAAGCTGAAAGAATCTGCTAATTCAGGTACCTGAGAAAAATATTTAAGCATATTTTTGTCCTAGATTTGTAAGTTTTAAAAAAGTGAATTTGTCACATACTGTAATTCTAGTTTGTTAACAGCAATTAAAATGTCCAACTGATCATAACTTATTTTTGTTTGTGTGCACTGGTTTTGCCTCCTAAACTAATAGAATACTTGTTTCTTCCAGAATCTCTTCTTACTAAAGAACACTTTTAGCCTACCCCAAATAGTTCAGCCAAAGGAATGTTAATAAAAGACATTATTAATAATCCTTACAATGAATATACTTCAACTGGAATATCATTACAAGATGCAGTAGCCCAGCAAGGACAATGCAATGTGTTTATTTGGTAGCTGATTCAACTACTGGAGTTCAGGTATGTCCAGATGCTTTGAGGAAAACTAATCAAGTTAATGAGGGAGGGAGACAGGGGGAAGTCTGATTTTATTTTAAACTCCTGTCCAGCTGCTTTCAAAAATGACATAGCTGTTAAATGGAAGATGCCTTTTCTTAATTATTTAACTTTCTATATAATTTTCTGTTTCATTCTATGACCTAATTAGCATGTAAAGTTCTTTTTTCCTGAGATGTCATGGATTTTTGTTCCTGCAATTAATAGTGAAAATAACTCAATGGGTTTCTTCTTAGTGTATTGAAAGAGGGTTCAATCTGCGGAAAGCTTCTGCAGAGAGTGACTGCTTTGGTATTTGTCTTGAATTTGCTCAGAATTGTTCTGTACAGCTCTACAGACAGAAGCATGAAAGGACTTTTGCACCCCTTAGTCTGGAATGTAAAGTTCAGGAACATTGTAGAAATATTGTCAGGAGTCGCCATCTCAAAAGTAGCAGCATGACCTATATCTCTGTATTAGGCATCTCTTTAAACCTCTTTTCTTTCTTTTGAAAGAAGACTAGCTTGTAGACTTTTATATCAGATAAGCACCAATACCTACCTCCAGATACTGGAGTTGTGACCACATGAACCACAGGAGTTGTGAAGAACTGACTGTAGCTTTTCACTTCAGGCTTGGTCTCCCCAGTTACTGCCTGCTGTAGGTGTTTAGCAAATGGGAAATACTGTGAGGTCTGGCTGTGTGTAAGGGGGAAGCTGGGCCTTAGTGTATCATTCTGGAGGACTTGGCTGAAAAGCTTGGGGGAACCTGCAGATACCCCTGGCAAGCAGGGTTGGAAGAGTATAGTGTTACTCCTCCTTATAGTCTTGATCAATAAGCTGATGAGAGATGGCAGTTAGCTTAAGTTTCTTCTCCCTGCCTCTTGCTTTTGAAGATTGTAGAATTCTGTTGGAGAGTTCAGGCCATCCTGCAAATTCACTTAATTTAACAGAGGGAAAAAGTACTAGAACAGCTTCAGAGGACCTGCATTCCCTCCTTTTCTGTGGGTCTTTCTGTTGCGTTTGCTGCAATGAGTTACACCCAAGAGATTTCTGCTTAGTCCAGTTGGGGCTGAGAATTGAATATCCTGCCCTGTGGCTTCTCATCTGCTGATTTTTAGCAGCTGATATAGTTATATTTAAGGGAAACACACTGAACTGCAGCATTTTATTAGCTTGGAATTGGAAGGACCTGGTTGTTCTGAGGAGTTTATCACCCTGCCATTGCAGGATAATCCCTTCCAGCATATTCTTCAGACATTTTTTAGTAGTTGATGTAGTATTGCTTCTAGCATTTCCCCTTTAGAGAGGTTATTTTCCAGATCATACCATTAGGACATTTCTGTTGTCACCTGGGTCACTTTTTTGACTTAAATACATCAGTTTTACTTGCAGTCCCTCATTCTAATTCTTTATCCTGTGTCTGTCCTGTGACAATCCCAAGTGCCTGGAGATGGTTACTGGTTTCATTTGTAATCACTTGATAGTCTGCCTAAGTGTCTAATGATGCAAGATGTAGATAATGGTGCCTATAGCTTAGTACCTTTCTGGTGTTTTCAATTTTCAGAACTGGTTAGATTGATACCCTCCTATACAACCCAGCCTAGAACTTTTTTGGTAGTATCATCTGACTGCTGTCTGTATTTCTCTTCTTGTCTTTCAGTGCCGTTCTTCAGCAGCACTGCTATCCAGTTCTCTTCTTCCCACTGCATATCTACATTTTTAAGTCTTAAATATATTTGAATCCAGCTGTATGCTTGTTGAAATAATCTGTGAGGCATTTGGTGATATTCACTGCATTCTGGATTCTTGAAGGCTGCCAAAAAAAGAAATGCCAGAGCTACAGAAACAGAGCTGCAAAGCGGTTAGGAAATTACTTGTACATAGCATGTAGCTAATAAACAATACTTGAGGATCAGAGTTTGCCAGGTTTGCATAGTCATATTGCTTCTGTTGCTGAGAAAACAAATGACATAAAAACATTCATCTGGTATTTTATAACTCTGAATTAGTCTCTGAAGGCCCTTTTGTATCACTTCACTGTCCTGGTTGGGTTTTGGGGTTTCCAGTTTTGTATGCTCTGTGAATGCCATCTGTACATTATTATGAATGATGGTGGGGCCAGACTCCAAATTGGTGATAAACTATTAGATCTATTAATATCACCTAATACTGATCTTTTCTGCTGTTTGGTAGAGAGTTAGTAGGCTGTGGTACTTGGACATGATGACTGGTAATACCTTGTCATGATGTTGTCGTCACTTCTGTAACACTATTTGCATATTCCAATCTTGCAAGCCTCTGACCTTGCATCAATTTCATACAACTGCAGAGAAATCTTGGTTGAAAGGGACCACTGGAGATCTCTGATGGTCTCTTGTGCAAAGCAGGACCAACTACAAAGCAACAAAGCTTCTTCTCATTCAGGTATCTTCAGGGAATTAAGTGTGCTAAATGCCATCTATTTTGTCTTCACACTGAATTCTCTTGCATCCATACAAACTGTACCCTTGACTCTCTTTCACTATGGTGGTCTTACAGCATGGGTGAGATGACCCTTCACGTTAGAATATCTGAGTGGAGAAGCACCAGTTGCACCCCTGAACAGGCCCAGATGTAAAGCACCTGGAAAGCCATATAGCACGGTATTCATAGAATCAACCAAGTTGGAAAAGACCTTTAAGATCATTAAGCCCAACCATTCCCCAGCACTGCCAAGGCCACCACTAACCCATGTCACTAAAGGCCTTGTCTACACTGTGCGTGAACACTTCTATAAGAATTTGAAGAGCCTGTGATGCAATGATGGAGCAGTATTTTGGAATCTTCTTTTGGATTTTGGTCTTTTTTTTTTTTTTTTTTTCCAGTTTTTCTGTAAACGTCAGAGTCATTTTGGGCTCATACTTAATGGTTCACGGTGTACCTTAACCAGGGTTATGAATGCATGCCTACATGGAATCTTGTGAGGATAGATCCCTAACTAGTAGATACCAAAGTGCTCAGTTACTACTTTAACTGGGGTTAAAGTAGTTTTCTCTGTTCTGTAATCCCCTTGTCAAAAATTGTGTTAACATTAGAGCTCACATTTTGCACTTTTCAAGGGAATGCTGTAGTGGTAAACATTGGCATCCAATCAAGCACAAGTGCAACAAGAGAAAGGATGAAAAGAAAATATGGAAGAAAACACTGGACTCAAAAAGGGATAGCAGAAGTAAGACTGTGCTGTTCTCTGACTGTCCAGAAAGCCACATGGAAATGAGTTCACCAAGAAAATAATAGGGAAGGCTGATGCTTTATCAAAAATAGGCAAGATTGGGGTGGAAGAGAGGACTTAAATGAGTAAAATAAGTATTTGTGTCAAATACAGGGGAGTGGGAGGGATGTCTACTAATGCTTTGAAATTTAGCAGTAACAAGCACCTGCAGCAGCAATATGCACATGTGCCACTCTGAGAGAGAAGATCTAAGTGTAGAGATGTGGGGTATCTTAGGTATGTAATGGAGTGTTTGTATGTTCAAGCACTCTTTGGAAGAGGTTATTCTGGTGCCTATGAATGAGTGGTTTGGCTTTCTAACTGCCTTAGGCCTAGCTTTAATCCTGCTATTTGGAGCGTGAAGCCTAGTAATCACCAAATTATGCTAGTGACTTCACTGTATAAGATGGCATTGCTGTTGATGAATGAAGACATTAGAATAATTGCTTGTGCTAATCTTGTAATGAAGGACTGGGATAGTCTTAAGAAAAAAAACAACAAAAAACCCCCAAACAAATATTTAAGTAAGTGTATTCCATACCCACCATCATAGCCAGTAAAGTTAAACTGAAGTTCTATTCTAATCAAAACTGAATTCAAGCAGGGTTGCAAGTTATGTGAGTGGTGAATGTGATTTGACAACCAGAGAGACACTTCTGTATATGACAAACAAAACTTGCTGGAATTTCTGGTTATGTAAGATGAGTTTCCAGCAAATACATCTATGTACAGTCAGCCCCTATCTACCAAAGCACATACAATATATGAATGCAAGTGCATTCACTTCCCCAATCTTTTCAATGCCCCTATAGAAAATCAGTATTTCTTTGACATTCTGTAGCTCTGTTGCTTAGTACTCACTCCTCATATGTTTGCTTCAGTGGAAGCTTTTTTCTGGTGGACTTTTCAGGGTTTTCCCTTCTTATGGCATTGATGAAGATAAAATAACATTCATCTTCTAACCTCACATAGTTCAAGGTATGTCAGTAACTGATGTGAAGCTGGGTGAGTGGCTTGTTGCTCTTCTCTCTGCCTTAGGGAAGGGAAGGGTGCTGTGTTATGGAATAAATAAAAGAGGGTTTGTTGGTTTATTCTAGCTAGTGGAAAAACCCCATTGAGGCACAGAGGTGGTGTACAAGTATGGAAGCATGAGGAGGAGTGGTACTGATGGTTGGCTGGAATTTGTACTGTTTTATCTGAGGAAGAAAGTCACTGGCTTGCTCTGCCTTTTCTTTCGCTTGCCCAGACCCAGAGGATTCAGTTGGAGTTACTCCTCCTTCTAAGCACGGTTGTGTTAGTAGAAAGGAGCAAGCGAGTCATGCCAGGAACCTAATGGCTGCTAAAGAAACTGGCTTGCCTTGTCTTAGCCATGATTGCTGCTGGGGATGGCCTACTGAATACTGGCAGCATCCCTACCCCTATGTAAAGAATAAAACTAAGCTGCTCTCCTTTTTATCCCTGCGTTAAATAGGAAAAGGAAATGTGCGCAGGACTTCCTGGGGAAAGAGATGCAGCAAAAGGTTAATGAAGGGAAACTAATTTTTTGTAGCTCAACCTTTATGGGTTTAGTTTAGCTCTTGGGGTCACTCTTCTTAAGATTTTACTGAAGATCCTGGTCCTCTACAAAAGTTAGACAAGATGTCCGGAAATATGGATGGGAGGTATAGGCGCATATTTCATATTTCTGTGATAACTGGAAGACATTTTCAGCATACAGGTAAATAAAAATTCTGCTACACTGTCCTCATCTCACATCACTCTTTAGGTTTCTGAAGTCTTAGAATGAGTGCATAAGAAAACAAGTGCCTATATTTTAAGTATAAGAGTACATTTTCACTAGCTTTTTCAGGGTTGGGCCTGAAGATGGAAAAAGCATGGTTTTGGAGGTGAAGTCCTCTGTGCTGACAGAGAACCTACCCTAGTTGATACTGATCCTGCAGGAAGCCTTTGGATGCTGCTGCACTGCAGATATGTGAATAACAACTTTACTAATGTCTTTTTCATGGTAGGAGAAAGACATGCAGAATATTCCTTCTTTGTCTTTGCAAGAGATTAGGAAGCATGCAAAGAAAGCATGATTTTTTTCAGAGCTGGGTGTGCATGTGTGGAAAAAGCAGTAACTTTTAGAGGGCAAGCCATAGTCATTGTCACTCCAGGAGCTGGCTGTTATTAATTATGAGCTTCTGTCCCTTACTTTTCCTTAATAAAGACTCCAGAAGGTTTTTTCACTTAGCAAGCAACCTGTTCTACACAACAGGGAGTAAGGAAGATGAATTCATCTCTATCTCAAATTTGGATGAGGGTGTGAAACATTTGGTCTGAAGTGAGGGGACACAAGCTGCATCTTCAAAAATGATCTTCTGCAAACTCCAATTAAGTGGTATGCTGGGTTTGCCAATTCCACAGCTGGAAGCGTGTGCAATTCTTTTTCTTTTGAAGCTGTATGGTTCATGCCAAAAAGTTATATTAAAAAGTGTCTAGGAAAGTTTGAAACACTGTTTGAGATTTGGTCTTTGCTCAGACTCTTTTTGTTCTTGCCGTCTAGGTTTATATTTGTACATGCTGGTGACATGAGTTCTATTTGTTTATATTTTTTAATGGGTACATTAAGAAAATATACTACTTACAGCCATAAGAGTTTAATACTTAAAGAATAAAATAAGCATTTCCTTCTCTACTGTTCTTTCTGTCAATTCATTCACCTTCCCTATTATAGCTAGTTAGCTTGTGCACCATTCAAGAAAGCTGTAGTCCTAGGGCAAATTCCTCTCCTCCAATTACCCATTGATATTGCTGCTACATAAGCATGACTCAGCCTTTCTGTGGTCTGTAGCACTGTGTCTTTATGAGCAGAGGTAAGTTTTTTTTGCTAAGCATCAGCTGTGTTTCCTAGTATATCCAATTAACAATAATTTACTTGGGGAAAATATCATGAGTTAAAGTAGCACTGTGTCTAATTGTGCTGGCCTTCTTCCATCTGAGATTTCACCAGCCTTTTCCCTATGATTCTTTTCTTTACCAAACCTTCCCTCTGAAGTTAAACGAGGCCTGGGAAATGGCAAGCTGGAGAACTCCATGTATTTTCAGCGTTCTGAACTAAAGTACCCTGGTGTTTTATGCTCTAAATACTATAAATAAGTGCTTGCCATTAACAGAAAAATGTACTGTTCTCTGATCCTTTAAAAGTGTGTAGGTGCTCCCCTACCATTTTTGGGTCCTTCAGCAATTGGACACCGAACTTCTGGGAGTGATATTCTATTTCATGTATCCTTCTTCTTGACAAGTATGTACTCCTACTGCATTTCCAAAACAAAGCAGTGGAATCTTTCTTAAACAAGAAAATCCAAAAGCACTGCTAAAAGTAGAGACGGAAATGCATGAGAGTACAATTATATATAGTCCAACCAATAGTATTCCTGTAAACTAAATGTATCTAGCAGCTGTCAGAATATTCCTATCATGAGTTCTAGAGATCTCCTCAATTAGCTGGTCTTAAGACAAGATGGGGCGCACTGACAACGGTCAACAGCACAAATGCTTTCAAGATAAATATGTGTCAGCAGTGTATAGGGAGATTCAGGTTTTGATTTACAATGCCTTGTGGCCACAAAAGAAACCAGTATATGCTGGGCTAAAAATGATATAAACTTCCTTAGAATCTAGGAGGCAGCAAGCAGTACCATTGGATGTGGTTCTTGAATTTTGGTAAAATGGCTTGATTCTTCACTGACTTGTGTTTTGGCTAGTTACAGATTTGTTTACAGTGTCCAAGGCCAGGTTGGACAGGGCCTTGGACGATACGGTCTAGTGTGAGGCATCCCTGCCCATCTCAGGGGGGTTGGAACTAGATGGTCTTAAGGTCCTTTCCAACCCAAACCGTTCCATGATTCTATTTAAACAGAAGTTAATGGGAGTATTTGCTGGTTAAGCAACAGCTGAACAGAAAATTGAGCATCCAGCAACTGGTTTTCTCCCTGAGAGCACACAATCTAGCCAACAGTAATACATACAGAAACAGCAGGAGCAGACAGGTTAGCTGAATTATAGTGACTCCCATGTTCAGTGATCTAAAATCCTGAATTCTAGGATACTCACTTGAATAGCAAAGTGGAGGGATTTAGTTTTGTTTTCAATACTTCATAATGCTAAAGAGTTTGAGAGGAGGGTAGGTGAGCTAAGGTGAATCAGACTAGTCTGTCTGCCCCCTGTGACACCAGCAAGGCCTGACATGCTTCAATGCAAAATGCTAAGACAAAATCAAAGGATGCACAAACCCTGTCCTTCAGTCTTGTGATTAACCTGTCCAGTAGCACTGACATTATGTCTTGGAGATGGAAACAGGAAGAACTTGTTTAGTCTGGAAATGCTGGAGAGCTTTGGTACAGCTTTGTTGGATGCGGGCCTTCTGTACCTTGATGAAGACTAAGATCATGCTCTTTTATTTCCATAGTATTTGCAAAAATAAAAGTTATGTTTAGAGACACGCTGCTATCTTTGGAAATCATAGCACTGGATTTTTCAGTGTTATGTGCTTGATTCCTCTCTAGTTTTCACACAGACGCTTTCCCTTTGCTCTGGCAAGGAGATTACAAGAATGGTTGTGAGGAGCTCAGTCTCTTGACAGTGAGGGTTGTGTTGCCTCCAGAGAAGACTGGCTGAGGGAATGCTGGTGTGACTGGGAGATGCTGTAAAATACACGGAAAATGCTTGAGGAACATGGATATGGAAATACTGCAGAAGTATATGTGTGGTTGTAGAGAAGGAATTTTTGTGGGATCCCAAGAAAAACGCTGCAATAGCATGGAATGGGAATGCTACTAAAGTCAGGCTGGAAGACACAATAGGGTGAAGAAATTAAGTTTTACCATAGACTACAGACAAAAAAGATGGGCCCATGGGTTTTAAGGTCTTATGGGACAGAAAATCTTATTTTAAGATGAACAGAGCAGAGTTTGTTTTAAAACCAAATGAGATTCATGCTGCAGGTTCCTAGCAGAATGGTAGCATTTTAAACAAAAGGAGTTACGCTGGGAAGAAGAAAGGTAAGATGAGGATGTGCAACAAAAGGGACTGCATGACAAATGCCTGCATCATCTATCTTTTTGTTTTAAATTGTCATTCCTGTATTTTGTCTCCTGGATACCAGCATTAGGAAAAAATGAGTTATGGTGTAAATTCTTGGGGTGGGTGGTTAATACTGTATTGAAAAGCTCCCCAGGGAAATTTTGTCTTTATTGTTTGTGTTACCATATTACCAAAAGGCCTTTGGAAATCAAAATATTATTTGTTAGGCACTATATGGAAGAAGTCTCTCTGCTTCAAGCAATAACCATATAAAGAACAAGTGCAGTGGAAGAAAAGATAAGAACTGGAAGCAATAGGAGGAAAATCCATTATGCATATTAATATTGTATAGAAATCTTGGTAGAAGATGAAATTGGATTTATGAGTATTTACCTCTAAAATATATAATGCTGAGCTGAATCTGTGGAAAAAATTCTATGGAATTTAGCTTTCTGATTTCTCATTTTTCTTAAAGCAAAAGATATTTGCATGCTGCCACTGCAGTTCTCAGACTCCCTGGATTACTGCATTCCAGAGAATGATGATGGCATCAGGAAGAAACAGTTCCTCATTTCACTGGAGGAAACTAGCAATGGAATTGTGGAACATGCTGGTAGACAGTACAAAAAAAAAAAAAAAAAAAAGAATGGACCCTAATTGCAAGTAGAAACTTACTGTTTCTTCACAGCCATGATCTCTGTGGAAAACGTGCCTTCATAGTACAGAAAATTTG
>WYDI02029110.1:35223-50879 GCA_009867235.2 Psittacus erithacus | reverse complement strand
AGAATGATGATGGCACCAGGAAAAAACAATACCTAATTTCACGGGAGAAAACTAGAAATGGAATTGTGAAAAACGCTGAAAAAAAAAAAAAAAAAAAAAAAAAAAAAAAAAGAATGGACCATAATTGCAAGTAGAAACTTACTGTTTCTTCACAGCCATGATTTCTGTGGAAAACGTGCCTTCATAGTACAGAAAATTTGTATTTACACAGTTACATTGAGGCCAAAATGGAATATTGTTCTGTCATGAAGTCCAACCTACTCTTTTTCCAGGATTCAGGGGATGCTGGATTTTTAAAAGTCAGAGCAAGAAAGAATCATGAAATGAATGCCACTGACTTCATTTGTGGATCAGTGTAACTCTAGAAATTGTGGTGGACTGACTCTTGGCATGCATTGCTGTACTTGCAAGAAGAATTGGATGTGCAGCTTCTGGAGTATGCTCTTTCAATAGCAAGCAGGTTTTTTCACTTCTTCTCCAGAACAGCCATGTCTGAAACAAATCTGAAGTAGAGATCTTGATCTGGCTTCAGCTGCAACTAAGCATGCATGTTGTTCCATCACAAACCAGCACTTACTGGCTAAGCCTGTTTTGTTTGGGCCCATACTGTTAAAATTCAAGCAACCTAGAAATTAGATTGATCTGTTTTATACATTAGATGGTTGTGCATTTGTCCCTGGGAAGAGAGGGATTTTTTTTTCTTTTCTGATGTAATTGAATACCCGCAGTTCTTTTATTCCTTTCTTTAGAAATAGAGCAGCACAGTTCATGTAGATTTAAGCAGCTGTCATGTAAAAATCATTAGGGAGTACAAGCAAGTCCTCATGGCCTGCACTGAGTGGAATTTGAACACTGTTTATTGAACTGACATATTGGAAGAGGTTTTGTTTTCTAATGTGGTTGCTGATTGATGCTGACATTAGTATATGATTGCCTGTGAAGGTTTCCTGTTATCTCCACAGGATCTTAGTGCAGCAAATCATGTCAACAAACATTTAGATAAATTAAGGGGTTGGCCTTATTTTGTTTTGTGAAAAAAATACAAAACAAGACTAGGGGTAGAGTTAGATAGTAATGAATAAATCCAGACTGACATGTGGATGAAATATCAGTCAGCATGCCTGTTCTCTATAAAGAGTATTTTGTCTTTAATATAGTGAATGATGAACAAGACTCAGCATGGGAGCTGGGTGCAGAAGTGCAGGTAGTTCCCAGCTCCATGAAGTGGTTAGTTTCCAAAGTACTTCCATTTCCTCGTTTGGAGGGGCAGAGTTGCTTAAGTTGCTCTACAGTTTCTCATATTGCATGGACCATGCCCGTCTGCTCTCCTACTGGTGGATTTGGAAGTTAAGAGGTCCCCCTCTTAATGGTGGTAGATACATCCCTGCAGGCATTCAAAACTCAGCTGGACAAGTAGAGCAACCTAATCCAAGTTTTGAGCTGGTTTTATTTGGAGCAAATGATTGCACTCCATATCTCCAAAGATTCCTTCCCTAGTCACTCTCTGCTTTTGAATATTCATATACTGCTGGATGTATCGACATTGTGGTTGCTAGCTTGGATCATCTTACTGACCCTAGTTTCCTGCACCTGTTTGTCTGTCAAGAATTACGCAATACTAAAGAGAATTGGGGAATCTATTAAACAGAGACTTTAGCCCCTTTCTTGGTACTTCTTCCTTAGCTGCTTCCCATGTGAAATTAAGACTTTACTGTGCTGAATGTTTTGCCTAGAAAAAGCACATATCTGTTTATGTTTATTTTTTCTTTTCTCAATTAAAAGGTATTCAAGTTGGGTTCATTCCTTCAACGTAAAGCTGATGAAGGCTTCTTCAGCGGCAGAATTCTGCTGGGTAGGAAAAGGGCTTTGTTGCTTGCAGGCTGGAATATGACTCTAAAAGGGATAAATTTGAGAGGGGTCAGATGAGCATCTGGAGAGAAATAGCTTTCATTAAGGGCGTATTTTACCACTTTTACTCGTGCTGACTAAAACTGTTCTCCAAAGATAGCGCTGCATGAAGTAAAATATTATGAACTGCTACCTCTGTGAAGCCTGAAGGGCTTCAGACTGATTTAGTCATTCAAGAGAGACCCAGGAGTAGATGGTTTCCATCTGGGTATCTGCAGCTAAACCACTTCTGCTGTAATGTGTTCATAGGAGGTACTTGGTGCCTTTCCCACTGGTGCCATGGTACTGCTCAGGAAAGGTGATTTGCCTTGTAACAAGAACTCAGAAAAAGCTTAGAATGTGATATTACCTTTGCCTTACATTTTGGTTTTTTTCTTAAATGCTACTCTATGGTGTGTGTACTTGTACCTATATAAAAATATACACATTTCTATAGTCCATCTGAGTGAGGAAAAGTCCTTGTAGAAAATATCACCCACTTGCTGTCTTGGGTTAACCAAAGAGGTCTTCTATTTTCTGCTCAAGTATGTCCTTACAGTGTAAACCATTTTGTATTTAAGCATCTAAACTTTTTAGAGTTGCCTCAGAGACTGTCATTTGTGAGAGCATTAAAAAAAATCTTTTTTTTTTTTTTTTAGGGGAAATTCACCGAAACAGAACATTTGAGAATTTGTCTTTGAAAAACCAAATCAACTTGAGGTTAAAAACCAAGTATTTTGCCCTACTTAACATTCCAAAATACTACATATAGAAAACTTGTTCACTTTGCTTGTTGGTCTCTAAAGTATATGCATATGAAAAGGGAAAGTAAACTTCAAAGCAATATTTTTTGTAGCAGTCATGGTAATATTAAAATAAGTTATGTCTATTCACATATCTGCTTTAAGCTGAAATTGCTTTACAGATGGCACAAAACTGCAAAATATTCTGGTTGACTGAAATTTGGAATTTTTCAGAGGGGGAGAAATATAGCTCCAAAGACCTTAGCTGTACTGGATATTACTGGAGATCTTATAGCCACATCAGGGTGAGAGAGTTTCATTTATTTCAGGTGGTACCTGTCCAACCTCAGGGGTGTGCAACAGAGTGAACTATATTTTCCTTGTCATGTTCATGAAGCAAATTTTTCTCCTGTGTGAAGTTTGGGGTGAGCTCCCATGCATGCAGGGAGGCTGACAGGGGCATAAGAAGGGGCTTGAGGACTCAGGAGCAGAATAGGCACACCTCGTCCTTACCTGGAATAGCTTTTACAAAGTTCATAATGACGATGTTCTTGCTCAAAGGCTATATTATTGAGCTCTTGGAACATAGAATCATAGTAGAATCATAGAATGATTAGGGTTGGAAAGGACCTTAAGATCGTCATGAGAAACTGTAACTACTGTGGCATATGTCAGTGTAAAATAAATCATGGAAAGATTTTTGGGTGGGTGGAGATGCCTGAATGCTTCTGGTCCAACCTTGTCCAGTCACACAGGCTGTCACCCACAGTCCTGCTCCAGCAGCCAGTGCTGAGCCCCTCATCCCAGTGTTCCCAGCCTGCAGTCCCATCTCAGTTCAGTTGCTAGTCCAATGTCCTCCTGTGCCAGTGTCTCCAGTTGCTGGCACCTTCCCCTTACAGCATTCATACACATGGGATAGACTGTGAGATTGTACAGATAGAAAGGCTGTAAGATAGGGCAAGGCTGATTGGGTCTTGTCAATCAATCAACTTGATTTGGGTGCAGGGCTTGGTCAGACAAATGTACTGACCCAGTGAGGGTTTACATGTGACTAGCCCTTTTGATACCATTTTCTGTCTTTTTTCCTCTTCCCTTTCCCTAAATGTTCCTGAAGTTTTACACAGGTCCACTTCAAGTATCCTGAGTCCTTCTGTTCCTTTTGTTTCCTGCTTCTTCTCAGTTAAAGTCCAGACTGGCCCTCCCCAAAGCTGTGCCTGAATTTTCTTGACAGCCCATCAATTAGTGGATGAAGACTTTTGGTTTTTGCCAGTGCCTCTTTCTTGTGCACCTGGTTTGTGCCTCTACATGTTCTTGTTTTATTAATTCCTCCTTTATTTAATACTCCCTTTGCATTGAAAGGGTCCTTGATTGGATAAACTTAATGAAGCAGAGGCTCATATCTTTGATATATTGTTACAGTAGTAGCTGTCTGTCTTGTATTGGAGGCTCAAAACTGGATGTAGTACCCCAGAGTGCCTCACAAGAGGTGAATAGAGAGGCAGAGCTTATGTCTTTACCATTTTCACTTATTTACCACTGATTAAACATACGTCATGTGGTATTCATAGTATTACAGCGTATGAGCAGTACTTCAATCTGTTGTTTGCTTAGCTAGCGCAAAACCTGTCATCACCATTGAAATAGAATTACTTTCTAGAGCAATTATCTGGGGAATGATTCTGATGCTGTTACCCTGAAAACAACAGCCAAAGTCTAGCTAATTGCAGGTGCAGAAAACTTTCAGAAGAGAGTTAAACAAACAGCACCAAGAACTCACCTGTTTATATTTTTATTTCATCTTGAAAGAGAGAATCAAGTACTTATTTCCTGCCCACTATATGCATTATTGTTTTCAGTAGAAAGCCTCAGCACTGCAGTCCATGGCTGGAGGTGGCCCAGCCACAAGTCCTCTTGAGAACAGTGGTGCTAAGACACTTTCTCATCAGAGCAAATAGAGGCCCAGATTATGTTGGTTCAGAAGGGGTGAGCGCTCCTGAGATTACAGGCTAGTATGCGTGTAAATGGTGATCGTCATTCTCTCCTACATGAATGAGAAACCTGAGTTATCTGAGTGGAGCTGATTGGTAGTACCACTGATGCAAATTCAAAGATTAAAATCAGTCCTTTACAGCCATGTGCCTATGTTAGTGGCAGAAGGCAGTGTGTTTTCCATGGTGAAAGAGAGGCGGAACTGTGCTGCCAAGCTGTAACGTAAGAAGAGCTGTAATGAGCCCCAATGAAGTTGGGAGAGTATTAGCTTACACAAGTGACCAGAATCTGTAACTGATATGGAACAAAACAGCATTTGTGTTCTCTCCCTGCTTCAGGTCGAGCAAATCTCTTCACTCTCATAGAAACAGCCAGACTGAATAGACCCGCCCGCAGGACCTTTCATCACTTCTACCAATATGTGACCCTTGTCCTGCTGCTCTTGTCAGCAAAGACTACATTTTCCATCACCTCTCCTCAGGCAGGTTGGACTGTCCTTCTTTCTTTCACTGAACTAATCACCCCCTTGAATGACAGACCAGCTAGATGGGAGGAAATAAAGAGAGATAAATATCATATGCCTGACGATTCTGAGATGGTAAACTATGATTTTGACTTCTGAAAATGTCTTAATTCAACAGGAAGGGGGAGGATTTGACATCCTGCTCTCAAAGTCATATTGCTCTTAACAGGAGGGGTCAGTGGTCATTCCTTCCAAGGAAGACTTCTAGAGATTGTGAAAGAAAACCGGGTTTCTTGGCATGCGTACTGCCCGTAGCACCAGTAATTTCAGCGGGGTCTATGCAGACTGTTGCTCTGGTTAGCGCTGCTGGACTGTGACTCCTTTTGAAGAAAAGAGAAGGAACAAGATGCAGTGTGTTAGACACCTGCAGCAGACAGTCTTGCCCATTCACTTTCAGGGTTAGATCAGAGCTTTTTGCCTTGGACTGAAAGCATCAAGAAAAATCAGGAGGTGTTTTGTCTTGGTCAAGGCCACTGTCCCTGTATAACCTCTATATCTAATAATCATTACTGTAGTTAGCCCAGCCTGTGAGAATAGCCTTAACCTGCTGCTGCCCTCAGTTTACAGGTATGTAATTGGTACAGAGAAAAGAAAGGATGCATTTCTGAAAGCCCTTTGCACATTTAAGGGCACCAGTCCCATCAGTAAGATTGGTCTTCAAAAGTGTTTCAAGCACCCAAGAGCTTAAAAGCCAGTTAAAGACAAAAAGTTTTAGATTTCAAATTGCCCAAGTTCTGTCTGAAGATTTAAAGTCTTTCAGGTGCTTCAAGCCTGTGATGACGGCTTAGAGCTAACTAATTTAGAGTTAAGTGCCCTTGATAATCTTAAAGTACTTTGACCTTAGTCAAAGCCTATACCCTGGGTTGACACTTGCTATAAAGCAGTTTGCTCTTTATTGGATGCAAGTCAAATAGAAAATAATAAAGCAGGTGCCAAATGGCTTAGTAAAAGTAATGATGCTTTCAAAGACTGTTTATTTCTCATCCATTTTCCTATAAATGATGAAAAAAATGAATTAAAAAACTCAAACACCAAAAAAGCAAAGAGTATCTTACCGGTTCAGCTCTTATTTACTGTGTGAACCCATTTTCCCTAAGCAACATAAATTCAAGCTAGCCATCTAAATCAGGCTGCAATTTCATTTATCTTTAAAGAAAAAAGCTACTTCTTACAAGTAGCTCTTAAAAAGTATAAGTGGAAAACATGAGTAACTCTTTCCAGCAGCAGGCCCATTTAAAAGTATGTAATTAGTCTTTTCGTAATAGGCTTATATCATAAGACAGCATGAGATTACTCCACACGTATATCTGCATGTCTGTAGTCATTAATTCTGAGTGAGTGATGTCACCAGGGTTGAATCTTAGGCCTATGCCAGGCTTTGAATGATGATGAATGATTTAGCACTGACAATGTTAAATCATTTCTAGAAACCTTTCCATTTTGGAGGATGTTTACCTTCTTGATGTTGATTTGAAACTATAAAGATATTCAAAATGATCATTTATCCAGAGAAGATTTGGGCTCATTGCTTACATGTTATAGTTCAGTCAGCTTTTTGTTTTCTTACTAGGTACAGTTCTTTAATGTGGTGAAAACTCTCTCCAGAGGAAGAGGAAGCTTGCTTTTATGCCAAGTCTTGTCCGGACATCAGGTTTAGCTTCACAAGGAGTGCCGTGGTTTATGCTGCTCACATGCAACCCAGCTTAATTGGTTAAGCAGAGTTTAAGTCTGTCAAGGTCTCTGGTCATCCCCCAGCATTAGTCTCCACTCAGGAATCTAGTGTCTAGGATTTTTCACAATTCTAGGATCCTTCCTCCAATCATGATCTTCAGCTTGTTCTTTCTGAGACCCCTGGTTCTTTCTGGGGTACCTTCTGGTACCCCTTCTTTCTGGAAGTTAAGCCTCTGGATTTTAAAATCTAAGTGGCATATGTACAGAACAACATCTCCTAATTGGAGGCCTGTCCCATGTCTCTTTATTAAAAAATAGGAAGATTCAAGATCAGGCTTCTTTTGTTCATGTACTATCTAAATTTATGATCATTCCTTATTGGTTTCAGCTAGCAAGTATAATTGTACTTGAGTTTAATCAATTTCAGATGTTCACCAGCCCCCATGCACACAACCGATTATCTGCTGCCTGTAAACATTCACAGTGTGAGATGGCTTTTCACCTATGACAACCGAGGAACCCAAAACAGCTAGTTAATATTCAATGGTAACTTTCTCCAGGCACAGGAACAACGCATCCTGACCAGGAGGAAGTTGGGCAAGAAGGCCAGGAGGCCTGTAGGAAGAATGAGTGATAGGAAATGTATTTAATTATTCATCTGAAGTCTTCAAGTATTAGTGCTTTTCTAATGAAATATTTTTGGATTGTTTGACAGATCTCATTATAAACTCCTTAACAAAACAATAAAACTGAGAGGATATCAATTGATTGATTAATTAGCTAATTGCAGCAGCTGTGACAAGATGGCAGACAGATACCAGGCTCTGTTCAAGGGCTGGCTACTTTGCTAGTTCAAGTTTTGGAGAAGATACTACCAAAAAAAAATAATTGCAGTGTATGAAGAGTTAGAAGAAAGCAACAGCAGCCTAATGGTGACATTTATCTAAACTGAGTACTTAGAAATACTTTTCCCTACAGAAATTATTATGAAGTAGTTGATCCTGACAATTCAATTTTTTGTCTTGAGATGGGTGGATATGAAATGTCTCAGCTAGAACCTTAAATTCGTAAGTCTCCAAGGAGCCAGGGATATCAGCTCATGATACCTTAAGCATTTAATTGTAACTTCTCAGGTACAAAGCTGATCAGACTACTCCTTTAAATCTCAGAGACAACCAGAACAGGATTTATCTCATGTAACTGTATTCATCTACAGCAAAGACATAGGCAACTAATTCTGAGGAAGCTATCTCAACTCCTGTGACTTCCAGAAACAAAAAGCACATGTTGTCTAGTCTAGCAGAGGTGTATACATTTATGACAGAGACAAGATGCATCCTAGAAGTCTCTGGTTCTGTTCATTAATTCTAGAAGCCTATATGATTATATCAAATGTCTGAAGTTGAGAGAAAATGAATCTCATCATGATTAACTGTGCCACAAATATCAATGATAGTTAGAACTTGGTTGGTAGGCCTATTTGTATGACTGCTCAAAGTGACACAAACTATGTTTTGCTTACTGATATACAACTGAAACTTTGTTGACTAAAATTCAACTTGTTCCAATCGATAGGTATAAGTGAGTACAATTTGACCATCTCTTTCCACTCGCTACCATTCCATCTTTGAAAATAAAGGTCCTATATGATTTTCTCCATTGTGCCCCATTGCACGCGGTTGGTGAGAACCAATTGGTATCATGGATAGGATATTTCCTCTGAAAACTGAGTATGAGCCCGAATCTTAGTTTAACAACCTAACTATCAGATTTTTTTTTTTTTTTGTGCAGAAAATCCCTAAATGTCACAAAACTACCTCCCACACCAGCTAGGAGTGCAAGGGGGTTCTGGGCTTGCCTGAAGTAAAGAAGCAGGCTGGAGAAGACAGGATGGCCTGGATGGTCAGAGGTGTGCTAGAAGCAGTTCCCTTCCCATGGTACAAGCTTCTGCCCCTGGTGCAACTCCTCCCGAGGGTTACGCTCTACTGCAAAGCACCTCAGTGAGTCCTCTTCTTCCCCAACAGTTTGTGTCAGGCCTGACTTGCACTGGCTGGCTCAAGCCCAGAAAAGATGATCGCTGCTTTCACAGAATCTTCCAGATGCTAGTGACTGAAGGGGCTTCAAGCTGGACTTGGATATGTGAGGGGTAAACGGTGTGCAGCAGGAAAAGGCAATAGCCTTGACAGTGCAGACTGGTGGAGTTTTGTGACTGTAGGGTTTAGCTCACAAGTAGAAAACAAGGATTGGGGAAAAATAAAGAAAAAGCCAAAAAATGGCAACATGGCAGAAGCAAACAGCTGACACAACTTATTGCATATTAAAACAGGTTAGTGTTCCAGGTTAGTGTACTGCTGGGAGAGTTTGACAGGTTTATGCTGAAAGACACCACTTAGAAGTGTTAACTTTTTTTATCTTAGCCTTATGCAGCCTTTTCACTGCAGTGTATAAAGCTGGCTATAGTCTTCATAATTCATTCTTAAAATGTGAGGTTAATGTGCAGCTACATTCGATATTAAGGGAAACAGATGGAACAAGGAACACAGTGAATCACAGGGAATCTGTTCAAGAATTTTCTCACTGAGAGAATTTTTCATTACTGAGTCTGCCTTAAATATCAGAGAAAGCTCAAGTCACCATGTAAATGCCAGTTCCACTGTCCCCTGGTTGGCATTTAAAGTTTCAAGCTAAATGTTGAGTTTGTCTGTTCAGGTTGGGACTTATCAAGGAGAAGAAGAGAATCATTCTCATTTAACTTAAATTAGATCTTTGTTCTTAGTTTCTCCTGAAAATCTAAGACTTTGATTTGTCTGTTGGCCATTTAGAATGTTATGCTTTCTAAAGCATATGGTCATAACATGCAGGTCTGCTTATTTCAGCCATAAGAAGACACTCCCAATTCCTAACACAAATCGTACCTCATATTCAAACTTACTGTAATTCTAGACTACCTGTCAGCTTCCTGGTCAACTGCCCCAAGGCACAGGAAGGCTGTGTGGTTACATAAATACGGTTGTTGGAAGCATCAGGTGAGGTCAGCTGGCGTGGTTCCTACAGTCAGAAAGCCCAGCCAGGATTTCCATTGCTCTTCAATCAGATAGGATAGAATGGAGGAAGAATGCTTCTGATGATCTCAACTGCAGCTGGGGCCTGATATCCTTCCAAGGCTGGATAAATAATAAATGGCCCGATGATGGATGTCTCTGAAATGTGTTAATAATTTTAATATAATGGACTGGATGGCATACGTGTATGTTTGTGCCCTGTGCTGGTTGCAACAAAATTATCTAGTGTTTCTCATTCTTGTAGAAATTAACAGAAAATTTCACTGTTGTGAAACTGGTGGTTATTCCCTGGAGGAAATGATCAAGGGAAGTATCACCACTCTTGATGTCTTCAAAATTTGATGGCTGTCAGGATGTAGAAGCTTTAGCTGAAAATCTCTTGCTGGGCTTGTGGAAGAAGTGAATTGATGAAATTGAAGTCTATGGAACAGAAAGCAATCAGACCAAGAGATCAAATGGCTCCTTTGTGCTTAGATGCTATAGAAAATATTTTGCCTATATTTTCTGTTAAGACTTGAATTAAATGTTTCTAACCAGCCATTGAACTGATCAAAAAAGAAAAGTAATTTTTTTGTATTGTTCCACACTTTGAGAAAAACATTTTGGCTTGATTTGTTGTCAGCTGTTTCTCTTGTTCATTTGGGTGTGTTGATGTTGTTTGTTTGTTGATTTTGTTCGTTTGTTTTTCCCACAGCTTGTATTGCAGTAATCTGTATTTTTGGAACAAGATAATCAGAGCTTAGTATCTGCCTTTACCGAAATAATGCGCTTGGCTATGATATGTGGCAAAATGACAGGTCTGAAGTCTTTTGTAGCATTTGACCTCACCTGGTGAATAAGATGTGGTAAGGAGGTGTGCTACTTTGCATGGAGCTACAGCAAAGTATCTCTTGCTGTTGCCTTTGCAGGAACAGAAAAGGAAGCAGCAGTTCCCTCTGCACCATCCAGTTGGCTAGAATACCATGCTCATCTTGGCTTATCTCCATGTAGGCTAGTGATGGGGAAGAGTGGATGTGTTTGTGGGTCTGCTTTCTATCCATCTTCAATTCCACTCACTTTGGCTTTGGACTGTGAGGTACAGTCAACCCATTTAAGGCCAGGAGGTAAACATCTAAGACCTTTCTTCTTCCTCTAAAGCAAGGAAGGGAAACTCAGCTTCTACTAAGAGGAAACAGAGATCTGTGTTGGTCTCAAGGTTCAGAGCCCATTAGCAGATACAGAGAGTAAATTCTTCTGAAAGGCTTGTTCTAGACTGATACTTGGTTTTTCCTGAGGCAGGAGAAGACAGTTAATACAGATGCAAAGTCAGAGCTGGAATCCTGTAGCTGTTCTTCATAAGGGCATAGTCCTGCAGGATTGAGGGTCATGCACAGACTGCAACCTCCTTTCCATCTTTGCAAGGGGATGGCATCCTGTTGTTTTTCTGTGTTAGTGTGATGGCTCAGTAGAAAACTGCAAGCTGCTGGGGTAAGCAGACAATCCCCTGTACAATTCTGAATCAAGCTGTCTATTTCTGCTTGCGTGGGGTGTTGGTTCTTTCAGTCCATAGCCTGAATGGTGGATCCCTCAAAATGAGTTAGTACTTACTAACCATGCAGGTTTACATGGCGCTGAGGTTAGGCTGAGAGACCTGTAGTTCCCAGAGTCATTCTTCCTGCCTTTTCTGTAGAAAGGCGTCACCTTGTCCAACCTCCAGTCCTCTAGGACCTGCCCACTAGACCAGAACTGCTAATAGATTATGGAGAGTGGTTTAGCAAGATCCTCTGGCATCTCCTTCAACATTCAGCAGGAGGTCACTAACCATTTCTTCCTGGATTATTGGGACTTCAAACAGCTCTCCATCTCTGCCATCCAACTCAGGGAACTGAGTACCCTGAGGATGGCTGGTTTGACTGTTAAAGACTGAGACAAGCACATCAGTAACTACCTTAGCGTTTTCCTCATCCTCAGTCACTAGCTCCTGCTAGGATCCTTTTCCCCCATTGGGACAGATGTACTCTGTCTACCGCCAGCAGACCTATGGTCAAAACCCCCAGAATTCTGACACTGACACTAGGCCCAGAGCCAGGAATTAATTCGCAAGATTTTTCATTGCCATTGTTCATGACTGGCAGAAGAGACAAGGAAACTATGACTTCTGGGTGCTGGCAGGATGAAGTGCAATACCAACCCTACTGGTGATCTGTCCAGGTGATCAAAGCCCTTTTTAGATCACATGTGGCAAGAACACTGGGCTTGGTTTGCATTGGTGTTATTTCTGTGACTTGAGCAGAGATGTTCCTTAACCACCTCATCACCTATGAAGTGATGGGAGACTCAAGGTGTGCATTTCTCCCATTTTTTTTGCAGGTGGGTGCTGTGTGGCATGTGGTTTTGGTACCCTGTGTCACCGTAGTAACAGCAAGTCGTTGTTTCCTGGCAACTGTCAGGGTTGCTAAGAGAAAAATCAGCAGCATCCGTAAATCTGACATCATTCACCCACATGACATTGTGATGGGTTTGATTGGAGAGAAGATGACATGGTGGCCACTCTCATCTCTTTTAATCCAGCTATATGTTGGTTTTCATAAATAATTACAGTGTCTATAAGGCATTGGAATAGCCTGTCTGGAGTCAGGGAACATAGATCCTGTTTGCCCTTCTTGGTCAATTCAGTAACTACAGGCAACACTTTCTGCCCTCTGCTTTCAGATTAAATTAGTTCTGTGAGTAAAAATTACTACCTACATGTTAAACATTGTCACTGGTCTTTGATGCTCTGGTTCCCAGTACATTTCATAGGTGGCATTGCTGAGAAAGAAACTTCGCAGACAGGTCTCCTCTGCCAGTGTTTCATTCTTAAAACATTTTGCTACATAAACCCACCTGTCCATAGGCCACTGTGTGGAAGCTGTAGTTGGAGTGGGGAGTGTGTGTGTGGGCAGGGGAAGGAACAGCAGATT
This sequence comes from Psittacus erithacus, assembly GCA_009867235.2. Classification (NCBI taxonomy): domain Eukaryota; kingdom Metazoa; phylum Chordata; class Aves; order Psittaciformes; family Psittacidae; genus Psittacus; species Psittacus erithacus. The sequence goes on along the minus strand of WYDI02029110.1, from coordinate 38,062 downwards.
CAGTTAGGTATTACTCCAGTTTAGCTCTGTGGAATTCAGTGGAGTTATAGCAACACAAATCTAGAGCAACACAGTGATGAATTTGCTTGCATCTGCCCACTCTGAGCCAGAGCTGGAGACATTACTATTTGCTGGTGTGTGCCAGAGCATGTGCAGAGTGAGTTGTTGTGCTCTCTACAGTGCGCAGGAGACAGATGGTGAAACCCACCCATTCTGAAGCATGCCTACAGAGAGTACGATCTTTTGCAGTGTCGTGGTGCTGGCAGACAATGCAACAGCAATATTCTTACATTTCAGAGAACCGGCTAATCTCAGAAGCGCTATTTTACCAGTATTCTTTTCTGGCACCTTTTGTTTTCCTACAACTGCCTTTGCAGCTGTTGGCGCATGGTGCTGGCGGAGACTGGGTACTGCTGTGGCTGGACCACCTCTGCAATTTAGTGTGAAAACCGGACTACAGTGTGTTAGTATGGACTGAGATTCTCTTGGTTGCGACTAGTGGATGAAGGCAGAGAAAATTAATGGAGAGGATGTCTTCTCTACTCTAAATGGGTAACACTTCTTTAGCTGTACAAGTGAGGCTTCTGACAGGACAATGAAGCCTCATGCACTTTTTGCAGAAGCCATCAGAAATCCTGGGGACATTTAGAAATGCTGTTTCCACCAATTTCCTTCAGCTGACAGTACATTTGTGTTGACCTTGGTGGCAACAGAGCCTCACAAATGAAAAGGACAAGCTTCACTAAGAGGAGAATTAAATTTACAATGAATGTCTTGTATTTCATTTTCTGTTACTGTCATTTTTATCTGTCCTGGCTAATCCTTGTGTCCCTAGGAAGCCTGGCCTAGTGTTCCATTTCCTGCAGCAGGAAAGATGCCTGAGCTTGCAGCAGGGGCAGCTTTCTCCAGCTTTTTTCCAATGCTGCCAAGTACCCCCTGAGCTCCTTGCTTCTTTGCCAGTGGTGGGAAGTGAGCAGCTCACTGACGTGAAGTCTTCTGCCTCCTCTCAGATATGAAGATCAGCTCTGACTTTTGATTGGAGCTTGTGTGAGAAGGATTTCTCAAGTGAGTGTTGTTCATTTTAGTAGATAGAGATTCTGTGTTGGTATGAGAAGAGGAAAAAGTAACCTGTTGTATTGCAGTTGTCACTTCAGAGCTTCATCCCTCTCTTATGTAGGAATGAGAGTATAAGAGACACAAGATAGAGGGGCTACAGGTATGTTTCACACATTTATCTAGACATCACTTTCAGCCAAGTTTGTGTTAGAAAAAGTGCGGGATTAAAGAGCTATCCTCTTTTTTTTTTTTTAAATAAAAAGTAGACGTTTGCCATAATTACAATGGTGCAATGGTGACAATGTGGGTGAATGCAGATACGATTAGTGTCTCTTCTTCTCCTTCCTGTTTTGTTTTGTTTTTTATGTAAAATGTCACTGTAGCTCATTTTTCAAAATTGTGAGATAATATGATTTCATAATGATCTAACTCTGTTCAAAAGCTCCTACCTGGAAAATGATATAAGGTGAAGTCATCCCTTAAGGACCAAGAGACTGTCATCTATAAAGAAGTGGGGTAATAGCCTGAGCTATCTGGAGGTGTTTGCCAGAGTTGCAGAGGCCTATGACCTGAGTGACAGAAATGACTTGATGTCAGACTTGAGTCCTTGGCTTCTGGAGCTGGGCCAAGTCCACTTCCTAGAATTAAATCATACTACTTGAGGGCATGATGACAGCTGGAAATGACCAGGCAATCCAGTAACCTCTACTGTCCTTTATCAGAGATGAGGAGGAAGAGGGAGCACAGCAACTGGGGAATTGAAAATGGAGCTCGTGACTGGTGCCACTCGCTGTGCCCCACTGCAAGAGACTGGCTTACAAAAGACTGAAGGATGGGAGGCTGGCTCCTTTCCATGTGAGCTCACTGACTTTGCAAGGTCATGGCAAGGCTGCCTTGATTCCCTGCACACTGCTATCCTGCCAGCACTAACGCGCAGTGCCTGTGTAGCTGGGGAGCTGTGCTTCAGTTCAGCACAGCAGACCACAGCCAAGTAAGTCTGGATGACTTTGCAGATGCTGGTGTTGCGCACAAAATGACCTGAGATGAGCCATGATGCAGCTCCTCATGCAGGACTGGAGCACTTTCCTCAGAGGAACAAGGCAATGGATTCCTTTTCTAAGTGGAGTCCCTCAGAAAGGATTTCCTTTACAAAAGATTTGGGACTGACGCAGCTGGCCGAAGTGAGAATGCATTTGTATTTCAAATTCAGTGTGAATTTTCCTTTACTCTCTAAGAAAAATAAGGGAGACAGGCTTGGGAACCATGAGAAAAATGTTACCAAGAGCTACGTGGACAGGAGAGATTTTGTAGCAGCAGCTTGTTCTCTGCATCCCCAAATACATTTCATTCAGAGAAACCTGAACACAGCAAAGCCCTTTTCTTGGCAATATCCATCACCATCTCTTCTCAGTGGAAGTATACATCTCCAGTTCTATGTGGACAAAATGTCAGGGCTTCATCTCTCTCCCTTTTAACAGAGGAGAAGCCAGCAAGTGCCATTCAAATGAAGGATTAACTTTGTACTCAGATACATGTTCCTTGTGCCTCCTCACATACAAGTAGCGTCACACCCAAAGCATATTAGAATAGTTATAGAATCATAGAATAGTTAGGGTTGGAAAGGACCTTAAGGTCATCTAGTTCCAGCTCCTCTGCCATGGGCAGGGACACCTCACACTAAACCATGCCACACAAGGCGCTGTCCAACCTGGCCTTGAACACTGCCAAGGATGGAGCATTCACAACTTCCCTGGGCAACCCATTCCAGTGCCTCACCACCCTT
>WYDI02029110.1:0-35123 GCA_009867235.2 Psittacus erithacus | reverse complement strand
ACTTTCTCAGCCTGTCTTCATACAGGAGGTGCTCCAGTCCCCTGATCATCCTCGTGGCCCTCCTCTGGACTTATTCCTACAGTTCTATGTCCTTTTGATGTTGAGGACACCAGAACTGCACAATCTAAACTTCCCCTGTTTAAGTTTGAACCCATTACCCCTTGTCCTGTCACTACAGTCCCTAATGGATAGTCCCTCCCCAGCATCTGTATAGCCCCCCTTTAGATACTGGAAGGCTGCTATGAGGTCTAATGCTGACTAACATGCTGATTGAATAAAGCCAGGTCAGGTGCTGAGGTGTCAGCCTGCTGACTTATATGTAACCCTGACTCCTTGAAGCTGGATTTTGACTTGGCTAGCCGCAGTAAGGCTGTGCTACAACTCAAAAAAGTAGGATGGCAAAGGTTTTGCTCCCCACCTCCCATCTGAAGGATATGGCTCCCCTGAGCTGGCTGGCACCCTTTATTTCTCAGTTGTGATCCACATGCACCCTCCAGCAAAAGTCCTCTGGCATTTAACACCCCCTTATCAAGGCTAGGGCTGTGCTAGCTGCTGTTGAGTGAAAGTAGAGGAGTAGCTGCCCAGCAGCGGGGCTGTTTTGAATTTGTGTTCTTGGATGCCAGCCGTAGCCAGAGAAGGGAAAATACTGGTTGAGCAATGGGGAACAGGGATAAAAATGAACTCTGAGAGTTCTTTGTATTAAAATATTTTTCCCTAGCGCTGACTACACTAATCCAGCAGGACTTGGAATGCCCTTGTTCCAACAAGTGGGGTTTTCAAGGCACGTCTGGCTTGTCAGCAATGCTGAAGTATGTCCTTGCTTTGCATGCATCAGGCATGGGCAAAAAAGCCTGAGAAAAACAGTGGCTCCTGCTGCCAACTCTGTAAGGCAGCAGACTTCTCAGATGTCAGGCAGATCTGAAACTTCAAAGGGGCTTATCCTGAACTAGCTGACCTTTTATTACACATACCCTTGTGCTAATACCCATCAGATTATCTTTGCCTTGTTTTTGCTACTGCATTCTCGAACTTATGGCAACCTCCCCGCTCTGAACATGCTCTGTGATGGCAGGGAGGTGGCATTTACAGTGACTGTACTGCTGCGGGTGGCTCCCAGTGGGTGGCAGTTGTGCCTCTCTGAATTTTCTTCTATATGTGTGTTACTGGAAATGCCTCCAAGCATGTGTCAGCATCCGCAAACTTCAATCCGATCCTGAGCTATAGGGGAACATCAGTTCAGCAGACGTTGAGAGAAAGTGGGTTTAGCCCCAGGTGAACTATGTATTGCTGCAAATGCAAAAGTTAGCTGTGCCTACGCACATGGTAAGCTGAGGACCAGAAGTTCCAGTGACTTTCTGTCTCCCTTAAGCAGCCTTGCTGAAATCCAGGGAAGTGCTGATGGAAACAGATGTGAGAGAGGTGTTTCTGGGGGAATGTGTTACTGGTAACTTCTGGAGATAAACATGATTATGAGATGGTGTAATGAAAGAATGCCAGTACAAAGAAGAGAAACTCCCTGCTTTTAAGCACTGTTCTGTCGTGTCTCAGACATGCTTTCTTTGACCCCATCATGCAGTTCATGTTGAGAGGCAGCTGCACAATGCTGCCATGCACAGATTGCCTCTGCTCTCAGGACTATCTGCAGCTTTCTCATTCCTAGGTTTGCTGTTCTAGTCCTGGACTTTTTCCAGCCAGTATCTCCCACCTACACTGTATTGTGTTATCAGTGATTCCCCTATCATTTTAAAATCTGCTGGAATAACTTACACTGCATAAGCAATTCGTGAAATATGCTTATCCTTAGGGCACAAGACAGGCGCTCACAAAGAATATGAGAATCACTACATTAAAAGCAGTTCCTCTAGGAAATGAAGGGCAGGAAGCTTGTATAATGTGTTGCTCAGACCATTAGGGAACTCTGGTTTCCAGGAAGTAAAAGAAGTGGCTTTGTGAGCCTGCTTGCCTTGGCATGCTGGATCAGACAGTAAGGGCCATCTTCAGTCTTTAAAAGTCAAGACCCAGAAGTCTGTTGCACTCACTAACTATCATGTCAGCCAGTTGTGGAAGCTAGTGGCTTGAGGCTGTGCCTGTGGAAATACGTGTCTTGTTCTCTCCACTGTTCTTTTGCAGCCTTTGACATCTGTGTAACTTGTGTGTCAAGTTTTTTCTTGGTGATCTGAATTCATCCTGCCCTGGGAAGACTATTCAGTATTGAGTCAAATCATCCCCCAAACTGACTTCCACCTACTTGGAACAGCCCAACTTTCAGTGTGCTTACACTCCAGCTTTACTGTCTGAGCATGGCACTTGATTGCCATCCTCACTCCTGCTTCATCAGCTCGTTGCTGATTTGTCCCTTTCTCAGTATGAAGCTGGGTTGTCCAAGAAGGCTGAACTGCCACTGTGAATACGTTCATGTGATGCATGGAGGAGCACTGGAGTTGATGGAATGAATAATCCTGTTGGGCGTAGCTACCGTTCAATATACTCTTTGGTCTCATGGGCATTTATTATATGATAATAATATTATTATTATCAATCACCCTGTAATAGCCTTGAAAGTGATTAGGGCCCCTACCATACCAGTACCAGTGGAAAAAGTCCTCGAGTTCATCCTCTATATTTGTTTTTTCCCATTTTTCTCAAATCATAGGGAGCTTTCCTGGTTGAAGGTTAGGTTTTAATGCTGGGCTTAATCCTTAAATAATGAGGTTGAGCACTTCTATAGGGTCTTAGTTCCAGGAACAATGGTCAGGCACTGTATAGACAGAAAAAAAACCATGATGATTTATTTTATTGGCAAGAATTAAAAAGATAAAAAAAATAAAGGGATTAAACTTACCTCACGTTTGCCATCTCAGATTCTGGCAGCCAGTGGATGAGGTATAGAAATATCAGGAAAAGCTGTACTTGTAGAAGATAGGCATGAACTGTATGAAATATAGCCTCTTCTGCATAGGGATAGCTTTGCTTAGGCTGTGAAATATTATTGAAACAAAATTGAAAAATAAGGTTAGGTCACACAATAAGATGTATGATTTATGAGGGTAAAGCCAACTCAGCACCATCTTAATGACATACTATTAACACATTGTTAAATTTGATATGTCCAGGAGCATACTGCCTGAGAGCCAGTGTTCCTATCTAATTCAATGGTTTCTACTAATTTTCAAACACTGCATAGCCATAGAAAAATAGTAGAAGCGCTGTTTTGGAAAGCTATAGGTAAAGGTATTTAGATTTTTTTTCAGAAGCCTCACTTTTGCAAGCCACCTTTGTTTTGATCATCTGAGCAAAGAATGTTTGATGTTTTAAGATAATACATCATCTATAAAAAATAGCAGCCAAAAAGCCCACGTTCTATTTCCTTTGCTGCAGCAAAGCTAACCTCTGACTGCAGCATGAGTGTTGGCTGTACCTTAAACAATCACTGCTAATATGATGGCATCTCCATGGGTCAAAAACATAACCAAGAACAAGCATAAGGGTACTTAGACTTTCCATCCTGTAGAGAGAAAGGGAAATGGTGTATGACTTCCTGTACTTCATCTACCTAAGTTACTGTGAGATGATCTTTCCAATGCTAATTAAGCTGAGTCAGAGCATAAGGTGTGACATGAATAATTCTTGAACACAAAAAAGTAATAAACATACATACAGACTTTTGAAATCTTAATTGCTCTCCCTGCAGCAGAGAATGTCTGCCCCTTAAGGTAAATACCACCAAACAGTGTTGGATTCCTGTCAAAGCGGCAGCTGTTGGCCACTCTGGGAGCATGACTACCAATGGTTAAGCATCTGACAGCTTGGCCTGTTTTGTTTCTGCAGGATTTAGGCTGCAGTTCAAGTTGGCCTCTCTCAGCAGAGCTCATTCCAGGACTGAGGGGTGGAAAATCCCTTGCACATAAAATACCTTTGACACCTAAACTTCTATCTCCTCTTGAAAATTGGAAGGTGCCTCAATTTCTACATACAAGGCGATAGCTCTTTCCTGTGCTTCTAAGGTTTTGCCCCAGAGACCACAAAGTTCTTCCATGCTGTCTTGATGGGTATCAAATGAGAACACCGCATAGCTATTTTGCTTATAATTGTGGTTTATCATTTCTGCCCTTCTTATGGACAAGAGGGAGCAAGAAGAATAAGCAAGTCGTTTATTGGCATTGAACCTTGCTTTTCTGTGCTTGTGACCATGTAAAATCCATGGGGTGTGCAGCGCTCTTCATCCAAGCAGTGATACTTGGTAATACTCTATGTGATACCTGGAGTGCAGGGGAATTTGCGATGAGTGCTGCAGCATCCTAGAAAACACTCTCGAATCTGCAAAGAGGCCCTGTTCCACTACAAAGACAACTGACGTTTCCAGGAAAGATGTAAACATGTGAAGGGAGACCAGGGTTAAATTACCAAGTCAATAGACATCATTTGGAGGAACATAGCTAATTTGGAGGAATGTAGCTCTGAGGTGAAAATGGATAGCAGTATCAGGGTGAACCAGAGTTCACCTGAATTACAGGACCCTATGTGTGGAATTAACTGTGCTTTATGTGTAGCAGTTGAATGGATGGGCAGCCTGCGAGCTCTTGTAGAAGTAGAGTAAGCAGGTTATATGTTGATGTCTAAAGCACGGCAAGAGGCTATTGGTTTCTAAAAGCAAACTGTCATGCAGACTGAGTTGCTGGGCTGGGTCTCAGAGACACATACAGAAAAGAGAACTACTGTTTCCTGCAGCAGAACTGTCTTGGGCTTCTATTGCAGCACAAATGCCCCATCGGTGTCCTTAAATGCTCCATTAGGAGGAAGAGGTGCCTTAATAAAAAGATGCAGTAGTGGTGGGATTAGTGTAATGGTACTGGGGAAGATATGCAGGTCATGTAAATACTGTTGTTTCAGTGGACCTCCATTCGCCTCCTTTGCCACCACTGGCAAATGGACTCCATCTATGTTTTCATCCCCTGCTCTGGATCATGCAAGGAGAGTCAAACATGTCGGTCTGTGCCACCATATTTTACAGTTGCTGAGGGGGAGGCAGTTTGTCTGTCCTTCATATTCTGCTGTTTGGAAACATGAAGCAGGAAGAGGAATTGAATTTAAATACAATGTTTTGGAGTCACATTCTCTGATGGTGCAAATCAGCACAGCCTCAATGAATTCGATTACCAGTGCTGACCCTGGAGTTAGAAACATTAGTAAATCTCTTGATATAAGTCCTACAGCATCATGCAGAGGTTTAAAAAGAGCAATCGCCCTTCTCTCTCTCTTCTCCCTTCCCCCTCCCCCCCAGTAGATTTTCATAGACAGCATTCAAAGAAATGCTAAAAACTTGTTCAGTCCTTGGGTGGAAGTTCTCGAACCAAATATCAGCTACACTGAACACTCCTGCATCTCAGAGCAACCCCCACTATATGCACAAGACTGTAATGTTCAAAGGACTATTTTAAAACTAAAAATGCCCTTGAGTTAGATTAACGAAGGACAAATGAGCTGCTCCAAGTTCTCATGGGAATCCTACAGGATATACCAGCATGAGGACATATGAGGACGCATATTTTTCCATAGAAAAAATCCTGTCTGCTTCTACGCATAGAGAATTGCAGCAGAAGAGTCCATATGGATTCACAAAGGAAATATTTCTTGAGCATTCGAGATGGCAGTGACAGGATTACCTCTTCGTATATGCACATGCAAGCCCGTGCCAGAAGGTTTTGGTGTCCGGTCTTCTTTTTTTTTTTTTTTTTCTGAGGGGGGAGGAGCAGTGGTGTTAATTTTAGTTTGCAAGTGCAGCAGGTCTCTTCTAAGCCACTGACAGTCAGAAACCCAGGAAGACTGGATGTGATTTAAAGTAATTTCCCATAAGAAATTGAGGGCCAGAAGAGTCAGAGTCAAAGACTGAAGCAGTAACAGCTTTCACAGTCTCATATGAGACGTTTATTTCTAGAGCCTTTCATTTCTAGATCCTGTCCTGGGTTCAGCAGTAGCAGTCATTTTTTCTCCTTCTTAGTAGCTGGTGCAGTGCTGTGTTTCTGACTTTCAGCCTGGGAACAGCACTGATAACACCGATGTTTTTAGTTGCTGCTCAGTAATGTTTACTGTGACCAAGGACCTTCTGAGTCCCATGCTCTGCCAGGGAGAAGGGGAAGCCGGGAGGAAGTGAGGACAGGACACCTGACCCAAACTAACCAAAGAGGTATTCCATACCACAGCAGGTCGTGCCCACTATATAAACTGGGGGCAGTTACCCAGAAGGGTTAGATCACTGCTCTGTAGGGCTTGGTATCTGTTCGTGGTGAGCGGTTGTATTCTCTTCCCTTGTTATTTCCCTCATCATTATTATTACTGGTGGTAGCAGCAGTGGTCTGTGTTATACCTTAGTTACTGGGCTGTTCTTATCTCAACCCATGGGAGGTACATTCTTTTGATTCTCCTTTTCACCCCTCCGGGAGCGGGGGGTGGAAGAAGATGGGGGGAGTGAGCGAGAAGCTACATGGTTCTGAGTTACCAGCTGGGCTTAAACAACAACAATCCTCATGCCTAGTTCACTAAAGTAGCTTCAGATAAACCCTGTTTATAATAGAAAAAAGTTCTGGACCAAGTAAGTCAAGTGCCAGAAATCCCAGAATGGTAGAAGGCCTGAAAGGAAAGAAAGTAGTCATTTCTACACCACCTTCCACTCAAATATACTCATAAAAGCTAAACGAGAAAAGATAAGAAATTAATGGTCTTCATTCTGCCTTTATTTAGAGCATCCTTACTTGAATGCAATAGTTGACCACAAAAGCAAATATCAACATGAACAATGGTACAACAGCAGCTGTAGCTTAGATACTGAGGTCTATATTTCAGGAGAAAGGTTCTTAGGGGGAATAAGCCTTTAACTTCATTTTCCCAGTTCCCTGTCTCACCAATAGCAGTAAATACAGCATATCCTCCCGCTGTTTGTGATTTTTAGACTGGACATTAGGAAGCATTTCTTTACCAAGAGGGTGGTCAAACACTGGAATAGGCTTCCTAGAGAGGTGGTCGATGTCCCATGCCTGTCAGCATTTAAGAGCCATTTAAACAACACCCTTAATAATGCGCTCTAACTTGGTCAGCCCTGAATTGAACCAGATGATCATTGCAGGTCCCTTCCAGCTGAAGTAGTCTATTCTATTCTATTTTTGCTGTCATTGTCTCCTCTCTGAATCTGTGTATCAGAGAAAAAGGAAATGAGAGTCCCAAAGGGTACAGCTGTTCATTGAGGCTGTGGGTAGCAGATTTCAAGTGAAGCAGGTGCCAGAGTGAGCCACACATACCAAGATGTTTAAGAAGTGCAGCTCTGGAGTGAAGCACATTAACAGCACTGCAGAGGCTGCTTCACCAGCTTCTGCCTGCTTTGAACCTGGCTTGAACCAAACACATGAGCCCATGGCTGTTCACAGATTCTAAATCTAGCATTTAGTTTTGAGAGCCCTGTAGGAAGTTGCTTCCTCTTCCCCTGCCCAAACTTCCTGCCTTTCGTCTCAGTGACTTTGGTACGTGGGCTGGGAGCAGGATGTTGAATCTCTGCTACCCACTCTGCTTCCGGATGGGAATAGGGAGGGTGCCATTGTGGCGGGATTATTGTTGCTGCCCTATGCAGGCTTCCGCTTCCACAGAAGACATAAGCTGTGTTTGCATGCAGGGAGTCTCTGTGGTTTACACGCCTGTTTTGTTCAATAGCTATACCTTTTCCAAGCGTGTCTTGGAACAATCTGCACAATCAGTTACAGATAAATGGTGTGACACAAGTTAGCTGTGATCCAAACCTGTTAGTGGAGGTCCAGGCTCTACAGGAAAACCTGCTGAGGTATCAATAGCTGCATCAGCCCTTCTAGAAACAGACTCTCTGTTCTTTCATGCTTGTGGTCCAGATTCATTCTGCATAACTATTAACTCTAAATAGGTTAGTGACTCCTTGTCCCTGCCTGCCTCTCAGGAAAGATAAGTATCTACAAAGGGCAGCTCAGACCTCCTCCAAGCTGGTTTCCTAATAAAGGTGTATGCCTCCCTGTGATGACTACCCAAGAATCTCAGCTTGATCCTAGTGCAAATTTAAACACTTTACAGAGGTGTCAAAAATCCGTGGCAACAAATAAGGGCTCAAATTCCCAAAAGACAACTGCCTTTGGCCTATTGCAGGTATTTTTATCATCTGTGTTAAGATACTAATTTAGAAGTCATTCATAAAATTGACATTAAGGACTTAGTTTGTTATACAGAAACTGAAGAATAATGGAATGTCTCCAGGGTACAGATGCTTAAGCCAGTAGTCTCCAGTGAGACAGTATGAACACCTTCCCTCCCAAAGAAGATGGACAGAAGTAGAGAAGGTAATACTTATGCATCTTTCAGTAGTGGTTTGAGCTTGCTTGGCTAAAGGATATTGGTGTGAGAAGGCAAGGGCTATCCAGGAGTGCTAAAGCAAGCTTGTTGCCGAGTTGGTGGTGAAAATGAAATTTGGGATGGCATGTTTTGTCCTCAGCCTAGTTGCTGGACTGTTACCAGTCATTCTTTCATCTGATGGCTTCTTCCTGTTTCTTCTAGTGCAGTGTAGGAAGGGAAACAATTTGCAACTGAGTCATAGAATCATAGAATGGTTTGGTTTGGAAGGGACCTTCGAAGCTCATGTAGTCCAACCACCTTGAATGAGCAGGGACATCTTCAACTAGATCAGGCTGCCCAGAACCACATCCAGCCTGGCCTTGAATGTCTCCATGGATGGCACATCCACCCTCTCTGGGAAACTTGTGCCAGGATTTTACTACCCTCATTGTAAAAAATTTCTTCCTCACATCCAGCCTGAATCTCCTCTCCTATAGTTCACTGAGCTGTTCTGCCTCCATTGCCAGAAGGCTTGTGTTTGCTTTTTATTAATTACAGGAGTTGAGTTAGTGCTTAAAATGCAACAGTATGGAACTGGCATCCTGTGAAACATATGGGCCCAGGAGAAAGGTCTGACCTGAGCCACAGCTGGTGTCTCCTGACGTCAGGCCAACTACACCTGCTTAGAGCAGCTGAGGGACCTAGTCTCTTGTGTGCAAAGCTAAGCTGTTTGCCTAAAAGGACAGCCTCAACTAGGCTGAAGGACTTGTTTTGGGATGAGAGAAAGGATGGTTCTGTACTTCCTATGTACTTTTTTGCATTGTTTGCATCAGCCTACTGATGTAGTCTAGAAAAAGGGAGAAACCAACCCTTCCTTGATGACTCCAGTGGTGCATATCTTCTTCAGCAACCCCAGAAAGGGAATGCTGGCTTCCTACAGAATGAATTTCCTGGAGTTAGAAGCTGATCAGCTTCCCAGGGTCACCGAGTCCTCTGGCTCTTCTGCATTGTCAGAGCAAGTAAATACACAACTGTGCCAGGGATGCAGAGACTTAGATGATCTTTGTTCTTTAGAATTGCTGCACCAAATATACAGCTTGGGAAAGGCAGTGTTATTCTGCTTCGCTGCACTCTCCCATTTGAAGTTTCAGACTTGAGTGTTTGTTTATCAGCTCTTCAATATGCCAATATGCCATATTTCAATATGAAAATCCAGAATGTTACAATGCTAACTAGAATGACGTTTAATTTTAGAAGACACCTCCTTTCTGTGTAGGAAGATGGGTTTTGCTGTGCGCTGAAGCGCACAATAAGGCTGTTATCGAACATTCCCATGCTGGTGTGAATTATAAGCAGCACAGTTTTAAAATGAGTAAAACTGCACCCACTTAAAACCAGTCTGCTTTCAAAGTCTTTGCAGGGGCATTTTGCATTTATTGTCTCAAGTGACCAAGTGGTACTGAGAGTCATATTTTCTCTGGAGCCACATCATTTTATATGTGCTGAGAACCTGACTTTGGATGTATATTCTACCAAGTGCGTCAGATTTTATACGCTGTTTTGTGGTAAATGCCTAAAGGCTTGTACAGTGCCTGGAGCCATGCATAATAACTGGACTTGCACAGGCCAGTGGCCAAGCAGAAAGACCACTTTCTGGAGAAGTAATGTGAGGGAAGTCATTCACAGGGAGAAGGATGACTTTTTGGGTCACCTCTAAAGAGAGGAAGGCAAAAGGGAAGGAAACAAAGAGCAGCACATAAAGCTCCCTATTACAGGAGCTGTGCAAGAGTTAGCGCAGAGGAGGATGAGTCACCTTCAGGCTTTGGCCTGGGTGGCAAGGGTGGCGTTTCCACCTCCCAGACTCCTCTCTTTTTGCTTCATTGCTGCCTTTCTGCTCTCAGAGTCTGCAGTGACCCTTGCTTCTCAGTTCAGAGAAGGATGATGGCAGTGCAACGCATGTGGGAAGAGCAAAGCAGGGAAGCACAGCATCTGCTATAGGGATCTCAGACATGCTTTTTTTCTATGTGCCCACTTGGCTGGGAGGACTGGTCTAGGGTCTGTGGGTTAGTCTGACTGTCCTGTGGTTTATGTAGTGATTTACACTGACAGAAGTGGGGGAGGAAGCACCAGCAAAAGTTTCTCCATTTCTTTACGCTAGACTTTGTGTGCTTTGCATTATGTTCCAGAGAGAAATTACTGCACAGAGCCCTAAGCAAAGAGCTTCAGACCCAAGTATTTTCGGTACTGCATAAAACCTGATTTAATTGTCTAGGCTTTTTCTTTTGTCAGTAAGAAAGCTAGGCACTGCTAACATGTGATTCATGCCGCCCCATGGCAGATCTGACAGATAGGCACAGTGAGTCACCTCCTAATAACTCCAGTTTGTCTCCACTGCCTGTGGGTTTGTTGAAGACATCTAACTTCCAGGTGGGTAAACTTAGGTGAGATAAATCTTACCTCAGGAAGCAATTCCTGCTGCTATCTCTCACTTACCTCTGCTAACACTTCCAGTGAAACCTGTGCAGTGACTTGTGAAGAAATGTGCTTCACTGTGAAGCAAGAGCTTTGAAATTAATATCGTGAGATGTCAGCACTCTACTCATGTACTTATGGCTAGCTTGTAAAGGAGTAACCATTAAACCTGGAGTGGTAGTCTGGAGGATGTTAGAAGCAGAAAACCACCAGTCTAAGGGCTCAGTTTCAGTTAAAGACTGAGATCTCAGTGGTTCCTCTGAAATCCACAGAAAAGTTTACTTATACTTGAGGAAAACTTATCAGAGAAAAGCAGAGTGATCAAATGGCCAAATCAATATGAAAAATCAAACAAACATTGTAAACGGAACTATTTTTTTTTTTTCTTTAGTATCCATCTCATGACTATTTTAGAATAAAAGGATGTTTCTCCAGTAGCATTAAGTGTAGCATTCATGCATAGGTGAAGTAGTTTTTTTCAGACTACCAATAACAGGGAAAATGTCAGATGTTCTGTATCTTCAAATCAAATGCACATACAAACTAGATGTGAAGATATATTCCTAAATGTATATTTACTCCTAACTTGAAATTAGTTGCCTGGGTGTCTGTTCAGTAAATCCCAGTCTGAGCAATATTAGACAAGGGATCAGTCCGTGAGTTTTAAAGAGAGCTTAGGAAAGTTGCTCACATGCACAAATAGCATCCAATTTGACTAATAAGGGTCTTCTTTTATGATTGTATTAAACCGCTGAACAGTTACATATGTCAACTTGTTCTGTTATTGGCAGATAATTGTCTTTGGCAGATGAAATTAAATAGGTAGAAACTCCTTTAAAAACATTATGCAGATTTGTACTCACAGTACTGTTGTGCTGCTGGCAGAAAATGTGGATTTTGCAAAATATGCAGTACATTACAGGCCTCTAGTGGTAGAAATATATATATATATATATATTAGAATCTATCCCTATAACAATTCCTGGTGGTACTTATTCCATTCTTAATAAATTGTGTAATGCTTTCTATTTATAGACTTGGCCTGCTAGTTTGCTTACTTGAGGGAAATGGAAATTCTGCAGAGGTCAGAGGTGTTAGTGACAATTTTCTGTTAAGCTGAAAACCACAATGTGAAAGTAAACTAGGCTAAAAAGCAAGCACATGGTACATAGTCCCACTCTTCCTCAATTTCAAGGGCTATTTGCAGTAGCCAGAAGTAGAGTGCAAGCCCTCCTTGTGAGGCTGGCAGGTCACAATCATGCCACGCCACATATGCTGGGATTAAGCCTTACAAGCACTTTTTCTGTAGTCTGTGTGTGCACAACACCCTGCCAATACATCTCAAAGCCTGACCTTTGCCTGGTTGGTATCACCTTCCTGGCAAATTTGCAGGTGTTTATTGTTCAGCAGCAGCATCCTTTTAGTCCTTGTAAAGGAGCGTACCATTCTGCCAGGCTGATCCAGTAGCATTTAACACTTTACATGCCCAGCACAAATTTATTTACCTTGCCCAAAGCACGAGAGTGACTAATCCACTCCGTAGCATACTTGGTGCTTTGTTTTGGGGGCTTTTCAGAATTACATATTTTCTCTAATATTAAGAACAATACTCTCAAACATAGCTTCAACCTTGTTTTGTAGGAGTCATACCAGTGAAAGAGTAAAGGTAAACATAGCCTGGCTCACAAAGGAATAAATGAGAGTTGTGGGCTGGACCAGACTGATGTGGTATGACCAGGATCTAGGCTCTCCAAACAGTAGTGCATGCATCACGCTTAGCATTTTTAAGTGGGTTAATGGTTTAATTAAATATTGTTGAAAGGAGTATTATATATAAAAAAGTGAGGAGTGTCAAAAGTGATGGAAGTATGGAAGTTAGATAAATTACTCCACTCTTTCTCCCACTTAGGTGTTCTTTATTGGACAATGGGATTCACTACTGGTCACTGCATTTTAGTGAAGTAGGCAAATTTGAGAGGCTTCAGAAGAGAGCAACTCAAATGCTAAATATTTTGGAAATAAAGAGCTGGGGAGGAAATCTTAAGCAGCCTCGAAACATCATTTTGGAAGACAGGTGACTGAGGAGTTGCATAAGCAGAATTTACATCAAAAATTCTCTGTGACCTCAGGCCATGGAATAAGTGATGGCAGAAGAGGGTAAAATTCTGTTGAGGTAAGCAATCAAGTCAGAACATCATATTTGGAAGTGAATGTGTTATTGTAAATGTATCCTCTTGTGCTTAAATTTCTTTACATACTCTTATCTCCGCTCATCAGCCAGGAAAGGAAGTATCTACTGTGTTGAAGTTCATCAGATAGAGAAAAAGGAATCTGCTTAACTTTTCATACACTTAATTATTCTTTGCTTTAGGCTTTCCTTGTTACACTTTTCTAACCTGTCAAGGTGATGTGAGAGTTGTCTATTTTGGTACAAATAGCACCAACATTTCTGAAACATTCCCTCACTGAAATTCTAGCCATCTGCAGCCATGAGCTTGGAAGCAATCGCTCTTTGTGTTACCTGCATTCACACATCTGTTTGTAGCTATGTTTGAAGACAAATTCAATGTCTTCAGTTGCTGTCCAGTGAGATGAAATCCAAGGACCTACTGGAAATCACATCCAGTTCAGGAAATTCTGTGGGAAAAGGTAAAAAACTTACCATACTATTAAGTAGTACCCAGTTATGACAAAAAAAACTTGGCTCATTTAGCCCAATAGCCCAGTTGCAGGGCGTTCTGCCATTATTGCTAAGCCAACTTATGCCAACTTTTTAAACAGATTGTTTCTGCAGCAGATGCAGCTGTTTAATGTTCCTAGGTACATAAGAAGAGACTATGATGTTTAAGACATGAATAAGACATGGCTACATGGCAAAAGAAATGCTCAGCTAATAAGATGACTGGCATCACTCCCTAGTCCACAACTGAGCCCTGGCACATATGGCCGAATTCCAGGTATCTCACAGGGAATGAATGTTTGCCCGAGATCTACATGGTATCTCTGAATAATCCATTTAACTGACGTATAAAAGACCCAACAGAGGTGATTCCCTGGTTCTGCCAAAGGGATGGGTTATTCTATTAATTTAGGACCATGACTGGTCTATCCTCTGTGACTAATCAGTGCCTCTCATGTGGGTGGAAACTTTCTTGCCTCCCCTCCACGGCTGAGTGAATTCTCTTGCCATATCATCAACATCCCAGTAAGCACTCAGATGTTTCATTAAGCCTTTCACTCATCCCTTTTTACTATTGCAGCTGTTTTTTGGCTAAGTCATTAATTCTGGGCAACAGAGCTGGGCAGATGAAGCTGTGAAATCCTGAAGCGAATCTATTTGTAAGTGGGAAGGGAGAGACGTACTGGTGAACTATGTGGAGGGCGATTAGGCGCTGCACAAATCAGCCTTATGACTACTTGTGCTAGGAACATGCTTTCCCTTTTCAGAGTCCTAAATACACACCTTTGGATATGCTTTTGCAGGGAAACCTTTAAATCTGTGCTTCTGCCTTACCTACTTTATATAGAGGTAGAACTATCAACCTGGGGCTCAGCATATTATTCTAATTTGAGTTAGACTCTCTTCAGCCTTAAGGAATTTGTGAGCCATATGAACATTTTTTTCCAAAACCAGGTTCTTTTTCTTCTATCTGCTTTCTTTGTATTAATAGTTTGTCCATTGCTAGCTGCACAGTCATTATATCATGTTTTAATTGTCTAAATCTCCTCTTGACAGAAAGTCATTTGAAAGGCTTCCTTGATATGTTAAACATGAAAGGAACAAGTTGTACATCATCCATTTCTTTAGCAAACAAATGAGACAGAGGTATGTGATCTGCATACTCAGAAATAATCTTTCTTTCCATGTCAGTGTCTGCTTTGTATTGCATTGTATCTCCTGTGGCAGAGTTCAGCATTTTCCTCTCAGGAGGGCAGTGTGTGGACTTCCAGTTAGGAGTATAAGCCACCATTAAGAGTGTTTTTCCTATACTGGTATATAGAAAATTGTGTCCCAAAGATCTGGAGAGCAAAAAGGACAAAACTGAAAGCCCAGGAGCATGTACAATCCTGAATGTACCAGTTCCAAACTTCTTGCAGTAGTGAAGATAAGAAGGAAGGCTGAAATATATTGCAGATTGAAATATACTGGGCTACCAAAGCAGGATTACCAGTCATCATCCCTCAGGGTTTGGCCTATAGTCTGCAAATATGACCAGACCTATGACCATAGGATAGGTTAACTTTCCTCGATATGTAATGCTGGTGCAGGGGACTGGAAAGCAGTAGGCTTCCCATTGCTGCATACTGCAGCAGGAGGAGGGAGAACTCTAGCTAATTTGTTGTCACCTTTCTGGGGACTGTACAAGCCAACAGCAATAGTCACATTAATGATGCTTCCCATGAACATATTGTCTTTTAGCTGAAAATCTCCAAGCATATGTAAACAGTAATTAAGCTTCATAACACCTCAGGGCATTACAAAGGATTCGCGTCATGCAATTTACCATGCAGCTCTGCAGTTCTTTGACTGCATATGGCCTTGAAAGTTATTAACTCATTCCCCACCAGGCTAAGGAGTCTGCTGGAACTGGAAACACAATTGCACCCTTTTTCTGCAATAAATGGAGGGGGAATAGCATAGAATAGAATAGAACCCCCTCCTCCCCGCCAAGTCATCATCCACAGTTTTCATTGCTGTGAGAATGGTATATAAAGTCTAGCCAAAGTCCTCCCCAGTGAGGAATTTGCCACTCTTTCAGTTTGAATGAGGGTATGTTGCCTTGGTAAAGATTTCATGTCACTATGTCTTTTGTTATGAGCTATATTAACTCAAGGCATAGTCTTCTATTTCACATAGACTGTGCATACGCAGAAGATTAAGGATGGGCCATAACAAAACTGAATCTTTTTTGCTATTATAAATGTAAGGCAATTTCAGGAAGATGTCTGCTGTTTTCCAAATGGTGATTGCATCATAAGGACAGAGATCAGAGCATTATGTACTACCTACTGGCTACACAATTCAACATTAGAAATTGGAAAGTTGAATTGCTCATTTTCTGGCTCCTATAAATATCTGCTCTGTTTGGCTTCCAGATCACTGGGAGCAGATGTACCACATCATTAAAGGAAGAATGAGGATTTTGCATCCTCAATTTTGATTGCTACTGTAAGTACTTTGGTCATCACTGCATGGGGAATTGGACCATGCAAGCTTGCAATCAGTGTGTTAGACACAATCAAATGCTTTGTAGATATGAGCTGGATAAAAGTAGGAGTAGGGAAAATGGGAATAGAAAGTAAAGTGGTAAGAGTTAAGGAGGCATCCTAATTTGTCAGTTGCCTGTTGACCACCACATGCCAGTGATTTGCAGGCATAAGTAGAATGAAAAATGTGAAGATGAAAAGGAGTGAGACAGTAGCCATACTACTTTGTGCAGGGAAATTTCTCCAGGGGTAGGACTGAAACAGAAGAGGATGAAAGCATGGTGTCATCACAGAGTGATTTAGGTAAGACTAATTTGATGTAGACATCTTTGCAAAGGGAAGATGATACGGGCATCTGCCAGATGAACAAGAAGAGGGAGAGATGTCTTAGACTTTCAGAATCCTCATGAGGCTGATAGATGTTGCTGTGGTAATTCAAAGCATCTGATTTCAGAACCAGAATACACAGTACTTGCTTCTAACATCAGCATTTTAATTACAAGAGCACCTTCTTTCCTGTAGTGGCAACTCCAGCCATTTGTAGGTAGCCTGCACAAAATCTATACACCGTTTATAACTCTCTTCAGCCTCTGGTGTAGCATCTAGTATGACTGGCATGTTTGATCAGCCAGGTGCACATAGGGGAAGAATATCAGAAGGCTGGGTACAAAAGAAAAGAAAATCCCTTCTTTAATGGCAGTGGATGCTCAGTGACAAGTACTGTTATGTACTTTCCCTTAGATAGGGACAGCTGGTCAAAATTAATTTCTCAGTTCAGTGCTGCTGGTGGTTTTGTGTGGGAGTGAAATGGAAAAGGAAAATTCCCAAAAGAACTGAAACACTCAAGTATTACAAAGATTGAGGTTTATAAAGGTTTTGTATTCCCGTGATTTAAGATGAGAAAAGGAGACAGAGGTCATAATTTTGGATAAGATAACCTCAGATCAGCCACAGATCACTACTTCACTGTAGTCTTATTATGTGGATACTGCATTACTTGCAGCAGCAATTAAATGTATATTCTGCCCATGGCTCATGCATATTGTAAATGCTATGAGATCTGGTTTTGGAGACTATGCTACTTATATGAGAAGCTCTGAACAAACTATTTCATTCTGTGTGCTTTGTAAAGCTCTAGGACTAGAACGATATTCCTATCATTCCTTGGGTTGGGATTCCTTCCTCCAGTTTTATTGCCCTGATTCAGAGGTCATCATCAGTCCCTTACAGCCCAAACTGTTCTATGACTCTATGATCAGTGACTCCTATAGCAAATGGAGAGGAGCACGTCCAGAGAGCAACTCCTTTCTAGGACTGATATCTAAGTTAAGGCAGATAAGTAGGTTACTAGAGGATCCTACTTCTCTGTGCTGAGTCCTGGAGTCACTAGTTCAGAACTGGGCATGTAAAACAAGGTGAGATAGCCCCCATTCTAGTGTCTAAATGAAAGCTCATCAGCTCCACCTTTTCTTTCTTTTTGCTTCTCACTCCTGGCCAAGATCTTAGCATAAAAACTTTCTTGCTGTTGCCATTCCTAAATGCTGCAATTTTGGGTTTTGGTTTGGTTTTGGTGTTTGTTTTTTGGGGGTTTTGGCTTTTTTTTGATAAGACATATTTTTCAGCTGATTTCTGTGAGGTTTTTGAATGATGACTGGAATCGGCATCAAGTCATTTCTTCCGTACCAGTCACAGTCTGATTTTGAAACAATACTAATTCAAGACATGAGGAATGATCAGTAGATTTTGACATTCAAGTCAAAGGTTTCTGAGTTCTCTAGGCCTAGAACTTGTTTGGGAACTCATTTTTTTCAGACAGGGATGTTTCAGGCTCGGACAACCAAGACTGGCGTTGTCACAAAAGCACGTAATGAGAGAAGATACTTTACACAAGAACTGCTGTAATCTTTCCATCCTGTGCACAGAGACAGGCTTCTCAGTACTTCTGCCAAAACCTTTCCTCTTGTAATCTATGCCAAACCTTCCAAGGTCTGTGCAATTGGTTGCATGGTGTATAAGTGAGGCAATTAAGAAAGAGAAACCCCGTGCCAGAAGGAGCTTCTTAAACTGTTTCACTGTGCATCTTAAAGGTTTCTATTTGCTCTAAGTAGGTATGAGTTTGGGTTTTTTTCATGTACAAGAGGTTTGTGAACTGGACCCAGATATACTGAAAAGTTTGTTTAGGTTTTCAGACTGTATTAATGATGGTTGATTGTCACCTGAAATTACTGCATTTCTCTAGACATACGTATGAGTTGATAATTCCATATTAGCAAAACAAGCCAAGTCATTCAATTATTATTCTGTAGGAAATTCTACTGCTGTAAAAACATCTATTATGATGCTATCCATTGTTGAGAGAGTACTCATAAAACCAGCTGTTTTTTATTTCTCTTGTTAGCAGTTGAAAGCTGATGTGATTGTTAAAGATTGTGTAGTAGGGGAGATTACATGAACTTCTCTTGACAAATATGCTCATGAATATGCCATTTCAGAAGTTCAGAATGTTCTTTGGAGGACAGTCTTGCCAAGGAGCAAGGTAGTGCTTCATCTGCTGGTAGCATTGACAATCTGATCCTGTCCTTTCACTTAAGACTTAGGTGCACTCATACTAGGAGGTATGTTTTCCTCTAAGTGGCTTTAGACCTTTTTAGCAAAAGGGCAGATGTAGATTTGAGAGGTTTGGGTGGGTTTTTTTGCCTTCCTTCCTGTGCTGTTGCATCCACAGCTCTGACATTCACAACTTACTGAAACCTTTCTCCAGCTCCAGAACCCTCCATGCCAGATGAAGCTGGTCAGGAAAGTGCCACCTGAGATGTATCCTGCAAACTAGTGGTGCACATCTTACTTAGATTTCATCCCTGGTCCAGTGACCTAAGTTTCATGCATAAGTTGCAAATAATTTTAAATATCTGCATATGAAACACTGCATATGAATACCTGTGTGCAAAGAACAGTTAACGATGTTTGGTACAATTAAATTACACATTAAGTGAATTTGATGCCATTCAAATTTTTCAAGGGCCAGGTATATGTACAATTAGAGGGCATCTGGTCACCTGAGGTCTTAAAAGGTGTGCTGTGGTGACTTAACTGATTAGATATTTTTTGACCCAGCTTGAAATTCCTCCTGCTATTATTTGGTGTTTTGCTCATTTCAGCAGGCTGATGATATCGCATAAAGGTTTCTTCTGCTGCAGAAGAGATGTTGTCTTTCACTGCTTTCAGTATCACCACATGCATCCTGCAGTTTAGAAACTGATAAAAAAAGTTAGTTTGCTTGACTGGTAAACTTAGTCATTTTTTCAGGCAGCTTTAATGTTGGTTATTGGTGTTGTATGAGCTTGGCTTATTCCTTTGTAACACCATGGAAATGAGCATAAATGGGATATTTTATCTGAGACTTTCCTGCCCTATAGGACTTGGTCTGGATTCTGTGGCTGACTGAAATAATAACACAGTAACGGTTTAAGATTGGAAAAGTAAAAAATAGGTCTTGATGCAGCAACTTGATTTTTTAAGCAATTTTATCTATATTAAAATAAAGTTTCATGGTGCATAAGCAATTTTGAGCTAAAAGAGATAGTTAAATTACTCACAGCTACAAAGAGCATTGTTACAAGACATGAGGTTAGAACCTATGAGGCTTTAGACTTTAGATGTGTACCACCATACATCTCTTTTCTATGAAGTGTAGGTAGGAAAAGCAAAGCACACAGGTGTGTCATATCTGACAAGCCTCTGCTATGGTGTTGAGAGCATCATCATGACGTAGCCGTGATATCCAGATGAAACTGGCCCACTGCCCCTTGTCTTTCTCAAATACTGAAGTAGGTCTGTTTTATTAACTTGTGCTTTTAGTATTAGGAAACAACAGCAATAGGAGGACCAAATAACAAAGCCCACATTGTCTAGAAGCTGTCAGAATTATTTTGCTGCTGATATTTGTTATTGATAATGATTTTGTGTCAAACACCTATGTTACATGCAGGAGATACCCAGGATTTAAAATAGTTAGAATATGCAATATGATTAACTTTTCTGAGCTGTCACATATTGTATGTAGCTGAGTTGCTTATTACTATAGCTGTAATCCATGTTCCTGCAATACCCTTTTTTCTTGACAAGCCACTGAATGAAAAGCCCAATTCACTTTGGCAGTCATAGCTCCCCTAATACTATTTCAGTGAAGGAGCAATGTTTTTTTCTGTTGAGCTTTTGCTGAAACTGAAAGCCACAATGGCTTTTGTGCATGGTCCTCACAGAGCTGCCCACACAGTTGTACTGACATCCATCAAAGGACACCCATTCTTGAACTGTAAAAGTACCATGTTACTGATGTCATCTCTCCATCTGCCAGCCATGCTGTTGAACATCTGCAACAGTACCACTAGGAATACTTCAAGAACAAGGCAGGTTTTTAAAAACTGAAATACGCTTCATGGTATTTTTAAAAACAAAGTCAGTTTACATGAACTATAAAGTAATTTGCTCTAAATGAAACATGTTTGAGAAAATTCACTTCGAATTTTTTTCATCAGGGTACAAATGCTTGATAGAAAAATTTTGTCTGTAATTCCGAGTTTCATAATCAATCTAAATAGCTCAACAAACAGTACTTAAAGTTACCAGATAGGAGTAATAAAATACAGTCCCATCTACACATAATGGACATATAGAAAAGGCTGGTCTGATACATTGCCTCCATGGATTCGCACAGATAAATCACCAAATATTTTCAAGGATGAGCACCAAAACTTCAGAGATGAAACTTGTTGGTTAATGAGTAATTAAAAACTTTGAGAAAAGAACTTTATAGGAAGTAGAAAAATGGTATGTAAAGTTCACTGTCATTGTCTCCTTGATTCTAAATCAACAACCTGGATCAGAAAAAACACCCAATAGGATACCAAAGGTCAGTCAAACTTTCTCACCCCACCATCACATGCAAACCTTACACCCAAATCACCTTTTCCAAAAGTATCTGTTTAATTTGTTTTATAGCTTCCACAAGTCATGGAAACACAGTACTTGTCCAGCAGCATCAACAAGTGATGTGTTTCAATGAAAAATTACCACCATATGGCATGTCTAATTATCCTGCTTTCAAAAGCTAATCTTTGGTGTTTTGCCCTTGAGAAGTGCTTGTGATGTATCTGGTGACAGACACAAAGCAGTGGTACAAGGTATGAAACTACCTTCTTTTTTTCAGAGTTCTGCTAATAAGCTGTGACCACTGGGAAAATAAGATGGCATATCTGCACCCAGGTGCAGGTACATCTCAGGTGACCAAGCAGAACCCCATCACATGGGTTTCTGTTGTTTCCTGGTGGGATGCGGCCAGGGTGCTGGTTCTGCACAGGTACCTCCTCATGGGATAGAATCACATGCACTTTAGTTACTGGCTTGAGCCACTGCTGACTAAGGCTCTCTATGTCTTTCCTTGCTACGGCTGCCAGAAATAAACAGAAGGGGAAACTTCAGATCATCGACCAACTCCTCAAACTTGTTTCATATATCTTAAAAAAAAGTAAATGCAGCTTCCCTAGGAACAGAGGCTTGATATGAAGGGTGACTCCAGCTGAGTTTGCTCTGTCTTCCCTCACTGAGTGGGCTGGTATTCCCACCATTCTCTTTTCCCTCATTTTGTGGTTTGGATGCATTTTAGGCACATAAAAGGCTCGTTGACAGCCCCTTGTGAAGGGCTGAAGGACTGCTCCAAGCAGACTATTTTCCAGGGTCTTGTCCAGGCATGATGCCTCATCTTTTACTGTTTGAAAAGCTGTCACGACATGTCCTGAAGAAACCTGCAGAAGAAATGCTGTCCTGGTTCCCCCTTGGCCAGGCTCCCAAGCATGACACTAAAGGTCAGTGGTTCACTCCTGTGGAATCCCAGTCCTTTTCCACATTCATTTTCCTCCTCTTTCCAGTCCCCATATTTGATACATCATGCGGGGAGTCAAAGGAGGGAGGGGGAAGAGTATGTGATGTAACCTCTGCTCTGGCAAAGTTATGAGATAACACCATGGTGCCTTGGTGGTTTTCTGGTGGGTACCCCTGGGAGACTCTGAATCGTGCTTTAGAGGTGTGAAGACCCACCACATCTGTTTGAGACCCAGCAGGTGATGCACTCGCCTCACTTGCAGAGAAGAATGCTGAGCACAGTGTCTGCTTACTGGCACACGCTCTTGCAGCCTCTTGTTTTGCTGCCGCTTGCACCCAGAGCGAGAGGACCCGCGGCTGTATGCTGAGGACACCCCTGAAGGAAGGGAGGCACAAAACCGGGCTCTGCTGGGGTAAGTCCGTACCTGCTTCCTGGGTTTTCCTGTTCAGTACAGTTTGGGGAAAGCAAAGGAAGTGGAGTGGAGTGAGCTGGAATGCTTATGGGTGTTTGAGGGCATGTAACTATATGAAATCCCTGCTGGACTGACTCTGAGCCAGCTGATAATCACTGACTAATCCCTCTGCTGGCAGATCCTTCCCGGATTACAAGGGTGTGTGTCTGTGTGAGGATGCATATGAAACGTGCCCGCGCTGAGGGTCCCGCAGTAAGTGACGGAGAAACACACCAAAAAGAGATTTGACTGCAGTGACTGGCTGCAGGAGAGAAATTTGCGCAAGTATGCTTCTGTCACCGACACAACGCTGTGTATGCAGTTGCGTGTCAATCTGTGTGGTCAACAGAAAGGGAGGTGTAGGTATAGCAACTTTTGATGCTTGCTATGTTTCACCAGAGTAAATCTATATACAACCGGGATACAAAAAAACTATGTTAATTTTAATAGGTTTTATCCAGATGTGCAAAGTCAAAAGTACAGCTGGTAAACAGTCGCAGGCATGCTCTATGCATTTGTAGTTCTGGCAGAACTATGTCGACTGGGTATTAAGAAACTGTTTATATTCATAAAGCTTCTTAAAACACATTTATACCAGCATAAGAGGCATTATATTAGACTACAGGTTTCCCTGCTGTGTAATGCACAAGCTACTGTGCTGCAGGGACCCACTGAACACAGGAGAGTAGGGAACAGGTACAAAGGAGACATAGGTACCTTGTAGTCATGAGTCTATGAGAAGTCAAAGGAGAAAATGTGGTTTTCTCAGCACCAGAAGCAGATGAAACTGGGAGAAAACTGGTCCTGTGTATTTGCTAATGGAGAGAACTAGGGCAGATAACAGAAGCTGTTGAAAGTAACTGCAGTTAAGTGTTCTCTAGGTGAACTTCTAAGTGCCATTGAAAAGGTCTTCCTGCTAAAGAAAAGGGAAGAGGAGGAGCATCATATTCTATATGAGTGTTCTACTTTAGTATACCCTGTTACAGAACTTATACAAGATAAAGCAAAACAACCTTAATGTATATACTGGGCCTCAGAAAGCCAAACAACCAACACAGCTCAGCTGACATCTCAGGAGCAGCAGCAGTCCTGAATTTATCCAAAACTGCCTGCTAGCATTGTGAATCTCCACGAAAGCCTGCAGAAGGATGCAGTTGTGCCACCTGGTGTGCGCCCTTGCATGAATGTTGTGCCTACACTGCTCTACAAAAAGTATCACGTGATTGATTTCCTAACAAGGTACAGAGAGTTCCTGGCTTGGGCATTTCACATGCAGCTTCTCAGAGTATTTTTAGAGATGAAACTTCAATAGAATATCAAAATCTGGAAATAGCAGTTAAACTGCTAATCATTACACAGGGGTTCTCTTCCCTCCTTTTTTAAACATGACTAATCCTGGCCCAACTTTTTAACTTCAACAGAGAGCAAACTATTTTCATTACCTGCAGTCCTCAGCCATTGACTTAGGATCCTCCTTATTCAAAACTCAGTCAAGGATAGGATAAATGGGCTTAACATCTTCTGAGGAATGCTAATTTTTATTTCTTTCTAGAAATTGTGATGGCTTCAACTTGGCAGAAAACTCAGGAATTCTACAACTGGGTCCTTCAAAGTGGAGGTAGGTAGAGTTGCTGTCTTAAATAGGAATTTCCACAGAAACGACATGATCATGAAGAACAAACCTATCAAGATCATGATCCTCATATGAGCCCTCATTTTTTTCACTAGGCTGATATTCACTTTTCCTTCTCCATGATCACAAACTTCCCTCAGGTCTTGAAATACATCTCAGGGACACTTCCAGCTGTAAGAAATGAAGGCATGGGGGATTTCCCCTGCCTGGAGTTGGGAACTCTTAGCAGCTTTCTGTTCAGTCTACAACAGGCTCGTGACAGGATGAGCAGTATGTGCTCAGGATTGCCTGTTAAGTCTGGAATATTAAAGAAACTGAAATTTTTTAAAAAGCATATTCACATGTCATGGGAAAGCTTAACAGACCAAACAGTTAATACTTTGAGGCTTAAACTCCTTGTGATGCCAGTAAAAACAATTATGAAATGAAATATTGACAGAAACTACTCCTCAATTTGACATTTTTGCAGTTAGAAGACTTCAAATCTTATATAGCTAGAGCTTCTACAGGTCCACTTTGCTCCCACAAGGCTCTGTTGGATCCCTGGATATAAGGAAAAGCCACAAAATTGCGTGAAGGTAGAATGGCAAGCTTGCATGGTGGCTTTGACAGGAGCAAGACATGGGGCATAGTACTCAGGCTGTAAATGTTTCAGAACTTGAATTTCAGATGAGAGTCTAAATTGAATTTTGAGACTTCTGACTGCCTGTTAAATCCAGAAGTGGAATATCAAAGAGTCTTGACACAGACAATAACACGAATAGTAAAGAACTGGGAGGTTTAGAAGGGGTGGGGATTGGCAGAGTCATGTGGACCTTAAAAAAAAATACCCTGAGGCCCATGGACCCACCATTGATCCAAGGACTAAAATTCAACAGAGGACTTCTGCAAGGATGCTGGGGTTACAACAGTGAGGGGGATCAGGGGCTTGGGACTGGCAGGTCAGGAAGCAAATGGAGATGCTGAGGGAGTTTAGCAGAGCAGTGACCACAATGGGAATAGGAAAAGAAAGCATGAATGGTAACTGGGATGCTTTGACAGGTTTAATGTGTCCTGCATTTCTTTGTGACAGGGATAAGGCAAGATTAGGAAGAGGTGGCATGGCAGATAATCTGTTAAGCTTCCCTTTGATATAGGAATGAACAGCAGTTTTAGCAGTGAGAAGCATTCTGTCATTTTTGAGTGAAGTGGCATTTCCTAAACACAGTCCTGAGCATTGTGGGACAGGAAGGAAATAGCACCAGTGACTCATTTAGCTGTAAAGATTTGCACTCCTGATAAGCCAGGAACAGTTTGGTTTGTTCAGTGCATCCCTGCTGCATGTGTCCTGAACTACTTCTTTCACCTGTGTGGGGGACAGTCTTGCAGCCTGTGTTGAGGGCTCCAGCTCATGACAGGAAAGGTCTGTTCACTCCTGTGCTGCAGAAAGCTGGTGCCAGCAGAGCAGTCTTCCAATACTATAGTCCCAACCCAAATGTGCTTAAAGCCTTTTAGTGGAGCTCTAGGGTATGAGAAGGACTATGGCACTGCTTTGTACAGATGCATGTGATACCAGTTTTCTTTTTGCCAGAGAGCATAAATAAAAGTCATTAAATATATCTGCCATACAGTGTATGAGATGTACCAGCTTTAGCTGTGTGTTTTGCTTTTCAGATCCCAGAACAGACCCATGGCGTCAGTCTACTCTTCACTTCCAGTTACACTTCCTTTGCCTCTTTGTTGTGGCACTGAGATGCTTCTACATGCATCAGTGGAAATCACCAAAGCTGCGACGCCTGCTGATTGCCTACAATCTAGCCATGATGACATTATCAGGCTATATGTTTTAAGAGGTGAGGAGACAGGATTGGCTTCTAGGTAAACATCCAGGAAGCATTTGAAAGCCAGAGTTATTTCAACAACCTATACTGATGGACTCTAATGAAGGGAGTAAGAGCCAACTTGGACATGCCTTACGTTTTTCCACAAAAGAAACAGTATTGCTCTGTTGAAAGCATTATTTCCAAGGCATACCTCATTTCCTCCCACTTCTCAGTCTTCCTCTCATTCATAAAATTAACATTGCAAGGTTCCTGAATGAGCGTATTGAAAGTCAGATCTCCCCAACAGACACAGAGCGTACGGACGGTGTGGAACCTCCTCGTTTCATATTGGGTCTGGCTGGTGAGGGACCTGTCTCTGAGAATGAAAACTGCTTTCCCAGATTTATGCATTCCTCTCCAAGAGTGCCAAGCACACTGCAGCTTCCTGCTGCTGAGGGTATTGGTGATACTGTTTTCTGCTTGTTTTCATTGCATAAGCCTTTCCCTAGTTTATATAGGCCACTGGAAATTCTTCCAGGGAATATGGATGAATAGGTTTGAGAAACATTATGATGTTAACACATTTGCCCTTTTAGTTTATAACACATTTATTTAAAGCAAATTGCAAATTTCTTTGCAGCAACTACTACTTGATCTGAGGACAGATATGAAAATTGCTTGTCTGTGCTTGGGTGTTCAGTTGTATTGGTTGCTTGGTCCAGTGTTTGGCTTTCCAATTAATATGGAAATGCAACCAGCCAAAATATAACATTATGGGATTTTTGCAGAGGAAATTAGAGTATTTTCACAGTTTCTGGAGCCTCTCATTCAGTGTTCCTGCTGAAGCATTTTTGAGCACTCCACTCATTACATAAAGAGTTACAAAAATGCCCAGACCAAATTTTCTTTTTCAGATTCTAACTAGGATGTGAAGTACTTCATTTTAGGCCATTACTATTTGCTCAACTGTATAAATTACATAGATTTTCTGTCAGTGAATACTAGATTGATACCCTAGCACTGAGACCTTAGCATTAATATGCACATCTTTTTGGAACAGATGATGGTGTTTAACAGAAAATGGATCTCTCTTTCCTTGTGTTTCAGCTTTTGGTAACTTCAGTTTCGGATGACTACAGCTATCTGTGCCAGTCAGTGGATAACAGCCGAAGTAAACTAAGAATGGGGGTATAGTTCTATACAAAGCTTGCTTTAGGACCTGCTCCTCCCATGGGTATGTAGATTGTTCAGCTCATAAATAGCAATTCGCATGCCTAAGGAGGCTTTTAGTCCTGTTTGTTGCTTGTAAATCTATTTCACTAAATTGCTTCAACAGTTGCACTTTGCTTTAGTTCTTTATAAATTAATAATCTCAGTCAACATAGCCATCTAAGTTCTCTCTTTGATCACTGGGCTGAGGGTGATCCTACCATCTGAAGTCCAGTATAGATATCACAAATTGCCTTTGAAATATGTGTAACTCTGTCCATTGACTATATAAGGATTATGGGTGATCATTAACAACATGAAAAATGATTTTTATACCCTCAACTTTGCATGGCATAAATCACATTCAACATTTCTTTTAGCAGAGGAATTTGGCTAAGACTATTCCTTATCTGTTCATCACAGAGGGCGGTGGGTCCCCCCAGCTTCAGCTTTCTAAAATGCTGCATAAATTTTTGCTGTTTGAATTCAGAGTTATTATGTTTTGCTTCCAGATATAACCAGGCTTTGAGCAGATGCAAGCATGGATATTTTCTTTTCATTTTTTTCAGATACTAGCCAACAGGCTACAGTTTCTGAGCAGCTCACCCTTGCCTTGTCAAAGGGCAAGCACCTTAGTGAACCAGCCATCTGAGAGCCAAAGCAACCCTAAGTGCATTTCCTCCTCCCGTACAAACGAAAAAAAATTAAAAAAAAGAAAAAGCAACAGCTAAGAAAGAGCCCCTTAGGTTTTCCCTTTTGCCACGGATACCAAGTGGGCAGCTTTCACATAATGCATAGTTAACAATCTCAAGCGGTGAGACTGAGCAGTGATTTTGCTTTGAGGTCTAACAGCGTTTCCTTATGTTGCCCAGAAGATGGCAAGAGTGTGTTGGTGGTTCTTTTTCAAAGTCATCATGCTGCTTGGCACGGTAAGGAGGGCTCAGCTCCGTAGCAGGACTGGTGCTGTAAATAAATCACTTCCTTGTCAGAAAGAGGCAAGGTGCCAAAAGCTAATGTCCTCGGTTGATCCTGTATTGATTTGGTTGATGCTCTTTAGTAAATGCTGTTTTCATGTATACCGTTAAAAAAGAGGACTCAGCTCCAAGCATGCTGGGTTTTGACAGCATTCGGCCTGCGTGAGTCCAGCATCACCACTGGTTATCATGCTGCTTTCCAGAAGAAAAGAATCTTTGCTGTCCAGTTTGCCTGGCTCTGCCCCAGGAGTTGCACACATTCACTCCCCAGCACCCTTTCTGTGGGTAGGCATTCCCTCCTAACCATGGTGCTAAGGAAGAAGCTTTAATCTTGGCTATTGCCAGATGGTTTCCCCAAAATCTTAGCTGCCAGTTGATTAAGGCTGCCAGATAAGATATGCCATTGCCTGTCTGGCTGAATAATAGTGTTTAGTTGGACAGTAAAGAAACTGCAAATGTACAAGTATGTGAGGTAGTATGTTTGCTGCCAAAGATGTGGGTTAAAGGTTTGTGTCTCCTGTGAAACTGAAAGTTCAGCTGAAGATAGTACCATTTTATAGCTTGTATTCAGGTCTCCTGTATTATAAATAAACTCATTAAATGACTGAACGAGCAAGGGAATCCTACCTCTCTACTTGACCAGCAGGAGTAAACTGTATCCTAGAATAAGACTTCAGTCTAGTGCTCTTTGGGGTATAAGTTGACAACACACTGTCTTGAAAAGTGAGTCAGCTTGTGAAGCCCTTCTAGGCCAGTGGGTTGACCAGTCCTCTTTGTTTTCATCAGCAACAAAAGCAGCTTTTTGCCAGTCCTGAGTCCCTGAAAAGCAGATTCACTTTTGTTACGTGTGTGTGCATGCGCACACTGAAATACAGTGACCCAACATTTATTCATCTGCCAAAACCACTCTTTTTACTAATACAAATCCCTGATGGATTTAGGCATTCAGCACAGCACCTTTTCTGTGGATCATTGTCTGGTACCAGTAAACATCTAACCTATGTCCTGAAAAGAACCAGACTCAAGCAGCTGCAAATCGTATAGAATCGTATAGAGCTCAGATGTATCTTCTTTGGATCTTGAGATTCCATGTGTGAAATTTCACTAGGTTTTATTAACAACAGAGGAAATGGGTTTGGGAGATTCAGAACCACCATTAACTATTTTCATCATTTATTATAATTTATTCATCATTTATCATTTATTATTTTATTATCCTTTATTACTTTTTAAGCACATCATCTCAAGATTTTCCTTTGTCTGTGTTCTTTCAGGTTTTTTTTATCCTGTGCACGTAACAAGAACAGGTGACTTTTCTCCATGTGTACCATCATGGCACTATACTGTTCAACTGGTGCTCAGGCGTCAAATATGTTCCTGGAGGACAAGGTATGCTTCCATAGTCACCTTTTATTTCAGTTTTCCTTGTGATGTGGAGATAGAATATATCTGATGCAGATGGGCTGACTGGCAGGTAGAAAGTTCAAAAGTTCCAAAGGTGTGAAAACAATGTGCATTTCAATTGATACCATCTGCTCAGCATTTTGGGCTATTTAGACTGCTGTGTCCACTGCCTCATCCAAAACAAGAATGTACCAACAGAAATGTGTCCAAACAGAAACAAGAACATCCTATACAAGGTCTGTGTATATCTCCACCCAGATCAGTGCTTCCTTGCTCTTAGTTCAGCTGGACCTGGTGCTGCAGCCCAGGTTCTGGCTATCTTTTTCCTGCTTTGTGTCCTGCCTAGTCCTCACTCACTTTTTGGTCCATATACAAACTGCTTCTCCTTTTTGCTCCACTGAAAAAGCAGCCCCTGAATACTAAGCCACTGTAGGTATGCCCTATACTAGATGCTCTGGTATTCTTTTTTTGGGAAGCCATTTTGGCTGCATCTCCTTGACATCAGAATGGTATGAAATACTTAGGTCAGAAGATCAAGAATTGTCATTTCTACCTTTCAAGCTCTTGCCTCTGAACACTAGACATGGGATGGATATATGCTGAAAGGAGAATGGAGAACATGACATGTTTCCTAGGTGGAGTCTGGATTGAAGGTTTATGCATAGGGATAATATGACCTATTTTGAAAGCATCATCAGAGTGGTTGGGAACTCATCACAGAGTTAGTTTTGAATAGGTTAGTCTTGAATAGCTTATGTGTCTTGTTCATCCTGACTTCTTTACTACTCAGCCTTCTTTATTGGGATGCTAAACTCATTTGTACATCTACAGGCTATTATATCCTGGTCAGCCTGGGACCACAGATGCACCATTACCTAAGGCAGAAGTGATACCTAAGCATCATGCAGCTGGTAATTAGTTTATTGTGTTAACCTCTGCATGTCTGTGTGTTGCATGTGATGGTTCCTGCTGTCTGTCACCTTACAGGCTCAAGTCTTTCTGTTTGGTGCCTATGGAAATGTCCTCATGTGTCCCTATGTACCATTATGAGAGGTCAACTGATTGGTGACCTGTTCTGAACGGTGTCCTCAGAAAACTAGCAAAAGGCCAGCAGTGACTGTATTAAACAAGTCCCCACTTTTGTAATGGGAAGGAGAGAGAAAAATTAGCAATTAGTTTCCTCCCTTTTCTGTTCCATCTGTCATCCTTTTCCTTCCGGAGCCCCTGAAAACACAGCTTGCTTTTGAGAGGTGTTTTGGGGAAACTTTGGATTCTTGGTAAGCCAGGAGTCTGGAAAAACTTCATTCTGTTTCTTCAAAAAGGATGTCTCACTGCAGGCAAACAGAGGTGGGCTAAAGAAAAATATGTGAGTTTTACTCTTTCTGTAGAGAATCCTTCTGAATCTTTTTTTCTCCTCATCTCTGAAGAGGTGGCAGATCCTGACAACCTGTGTTTTTTCAAAGGTAGAGCATAAAAACAATGTTCCAGATCAGAGAAGAGGAAGTAGAGCTAGGGTACATGTGAAATAGTGTGCACTGAAAACTGGTCCAGAATTCTTACTTATCCTTAATGGCAAAAACAGAACAAGAAAGCATCGCATGAAATTAAAATATATTTGTAATGCAAAACATAGCACAGGAAATAAGTTTTTATGTAACACTTTTGGTATATAAAATTTATTGCTTCAGGGTATTGAGACAGGTGACTTAGTAAAATATAAAAAAGGATTAATGTTTAAATGAATAAATGTAGCATCTGTAGTTCCTCTCTGTAAGCTAAAATACAAATCAAGATCGTTCTGGGTATAATAGTCTGATTATCTCTTGGGAAGAGGAATCTTCCACCTCTAGTTTCCATATTTCATGATCTCAGTTACTGGCCTATGACAGAGAAGTGGCACAAGGGCAGTGGTCTCCTTCTAGGCAGAAGGGGCTAGATTCCAAACCAGCTCCTTGTAGCAGTGGGCAAGCCTCAGTGGTTGGTGGACATGTGACACTCTTTCATGTTGTGAAAACACTGTTGGGCTTGAAAGGCAAGATTTCAGAGATGTCAGAAGAGGCAAACAGATAATACTAAGGTTAAGGACACTACTGGTATGCTGTGATACTCTTATGATGGCCCTAATGGTCAGTTGAGGTATGTCTCATGCAGGTTCCCTAACCTGGCTGCTTCTTTTTTCACCCTCTTCCAGTGCCAGTTTGTAGCCACTGCTGCTCATTCTTCCTACAACCTCTTCACAGGAGGCCTGCTCCCCGATGGCTTCAACACTGCAGTCCTCCTCTACATTCTCAGCCTCACTGCTCTCTTCCTTCACTTCTACTATTGAACCTACCTTAGGGCAAAGCAGGAGACGTTAACTTAAAGAAAATCAAAGAGGAGAGTGAGCACAGTTGGATGAATTTGCACATTCTCTTCTGCTTCTAACATGATTGCATGAAGAAAATGTATTTGGGGAGTGTGTGAGAGGCTCATGTGCAGACTCAGAGTTACCTTCAAATATCTCAGGTTAGGAAGTAAAAATGAATGACATAAACTCAGGGATTAAGGTGCGTAGGAGCACACTTAATTACGCTGATACAAACTCAAGACAAGTAGTCATTAGCACAGCAGCCTTTCTTTGCATTCATAAGACTATCTCAGCTTACTTTTCCAAATCAGAAAGGGGAAGGTACCTCTAGCCTTGAAAGCAGTGTCCAGGTCACAGCAGAAGCCAGAAACTCACAGGAACTGCAGGATGCACTCATCTCTGCACTGCACCTCAGCTTTCCTGTTAAGGAAGCTCTCACCAGGACTGGGGTGAGCTACACCTATATGGTTCTGATGATTTAACTTTATACTAGCACAAGCATGAAGGAAATGGGACATCATGTTGCCTACTTGGACAGCTGCCTCTGTTTTTTCATTGCTCTGAAAAGAAGGAAGGCATTATTAGCACTTTCATCCTGTGAAAGAAACTAATGCAGTGAGAATCATCATGTACCATTTTCTGAATGCTTACTTGCTTTTGGCTGTTCTCATAAAAATAGACAACTTTCAGTGCAATTTGAGACTACTTGGCATTGTTCCTTATAGTGCCATATTTTTTAATAGAATAGATTGAAGTTCTCTATTCATTCCTTTCCCCTCAAAGATAAGTTTTACACTGTCATAAGCAACCACCTCCACTACCTAACTGTACAAGTATTAATAAAAAAGGTATAAAGTCAATTCATTGGCTAGGGCAAAGCTCTGTTAGCTCCATCAACTTCAGCACATCACTTATTGGCTTTTCCTTTGCTCCTAGAATTTGGCACTTATATTCATCTGCAGGCACTTACATACTGTTAAAGTTTTGATCTGGTAGTGCTTTGAAAACCCTAAATTCAGATTTTAAACTACAAAGTAGTATTTATTTATTGAATTCTGTTTTGTTGATTAAAACAAACATTATGGAGGAGTGATTTTTTTCACAGTTGAAACACAAAGCTCTTCAAAGACAGGATTACAATTAGTAACATGGTGCACTGCCATTGTCAAGCCAAATTTTTCTCAACTGGCCAGAGTATTAGATGGCAGCCTGAACCTAGCAAATGGTTGTATGCACACACAGAAAAGTATGCTCTACACCAATCTGGAGTTTAGTTGCTAAGCAAAATAAATGCAACTTGTTCATCACTGGTGTGTGTTCATACGCCAGACCTTCCCTTTAGCTACTACATGCAAATACGTAAGAGAAAACAGTATTCTTCTATCCTTTGCACTTCTCCACTTCACACACATAGACAAAGGATTCGCTCCCATTACCACAATGAAACATCATAAACCTTATTCTTTTGACTTGAGTAGTCTTCTGATTTTCACTGGTGAGTATGAAAAGCAAACCAGGGCTTATTTTACATCTATGTGCTAGCTGTTTTTCTTTCTGTTAAATATTTTTCCATGCTACCTACTGTATAAACTGTACTGCTTTTGCATACTAGAATGCTTCTTTTGCTAGAGCTTTAGAGAATAAAAACCTCTGGGTGGGTCTTCCATTCTTCCCTTTGTCTGGCAAGGCAGGGGAAAAAAGCTGCTGTGTGTCTAACATAGTGTATTCATGTTGAGGTCTTCCCCAGAAGCCTCTCCAGCATTGAAGACTTAGTGCAAGTAAAGCTGTTTCATTACTCCTGTCCACTTAATGATGCACTTATGGCCTTATCCTGCTTAAACCATCAGTACATTTGGACCCTATTTTTGTGGTAAAGCATGCTTTCCTGCAGCTGGCTAAATTATATGTGCTTACAAAGAAATATAGTGAATTTAGCGCTTTTTCCTATATGTGAGGGAATCACAAGTAGATCTCAACCTTAGTTTCCCCTCACATAAGCTTTTTCAGACTGTAGTTACTAATTTCAAGAATTCACTAATAATTTTATACCAGACTAAGCATCACATATTTTGATTTTTCTTGATACATGCATAATTTTGACTGTATCCTTAAATAATTACATAATAATTAAACACATTATTAAATATAAGGTGTTAAATCACTAATTGAATAATTGTGAATGAATTATTTTAAACAGTCTGAGCAACTGCTTAAAAACAGAAATGAGCAGGAAATTTGGATGAGTTCACTCAATATAGATATATAGATATATCTATAGATATTATAGATAGCAGTAGCCTCGAGAACATAAAGAAGGACTACAGAGCCCTGGGAGAGGTGGTTAGGGGCTCTGGAGCTCAGATTGTCTTTTCATCAGCTCTCCAGGATGCAGGGGGGACCTTAAAAAGGCTAGGAGGATTGGCCAGGTTAATAAATGGTTAGAACAGTGGTGCCATAGCCAGGGGTATGGGTATCTTGAACACAGTACTGGGGGCTGGTGGTGCTGGTCTGACAAAGAAGGGGAAGAGTGGTTATGGTAGGAGGCTTGCCAGGCTGGTCAAGGATGCTTTAAACTAGATGTACTGGGCGATGGGGGCATCATTCCATCCCAACACACCCAGTCAGCTGCCAGCACCTATAATAAATGCTTGGGGCAGTGTAGAGATATTCCACTTCTCCAGCCAATGAGCCAGCTCCATTTAGAGCTCGGCTCAGATGCCACTATACAAATGCCCATAGCATGGGGAGCAAACAAGAGGAATTAGAGATGTGTGCACATCTACGAGGGTGTGATATAATAGGCATCGCATAAACATGGTGTAATGGCTCCTATGGCTGGAGTGCTGAAATGGAAGGTTATAGGCTCTTTAGAAAAGACAGGCCCGGCAGGAGGAGAGGAGGAGATGCTATTTATGTTAGGGATAGGCTGGAGAGTATGGAACTCTGAAAGCAGGTGAGCAGACAATAGAGTTTGTGGGTCAGGGTTAAAGGGAGAACAGCGATGGGAGACATTATTGTGGGGATCTATTACAGACCGCCTGGTCAAGAGGACTCTGTGAGTGAAGCACTCTATAGGCAGATAGGAACAGCCTCACGCTAGCAAGACCTTGTTCCCATAGGGGACTTCAACCACCCTGATATCTGTTGGAGGGATGGTACAGCCTGGCACAAGCAATCCAGCAGGTTCCTCGATTGTGTGGAAGACAACTTTCTCCTGCAAGTAATAGAGGAGCTGACAAGGAGAGGTGCTGTGCTTGACCTCCTGCTCACCAAAAGGGAAGGGCTGGTTGGAAATGTGATGCTCCAGAGCAGCCTTGGTTGCCGTGATCATGAGATGGTTGAATTTGAGATCCTCAGGACAGTGAGAAGAGTGTGCAGCAAGCTCACTGCCCTGGACTTCAA
>WYDI02029106.1:0-26346 GCA_009867235.2 Psittacus erithacus | reverse complement strand
CATTCTAAGCAGTAGCTACAAACATGGGTATTATCAGTACTGTTCTCAGGCTGAAAATTAGAAACACAGTGCTGCACCAGCCACTAAGAAGCAGAAAAAATGACTGCTACTGCTGAACCCATGACACCACGATCAAACAGAGAAGTTTTCTAACATTTAATTTTTTTTCTAACATCCTAGGAAAGGATAGTTTTAGCAGAGTTTGAGGCTTCGTAGATTTGAATTATATAGGATGTTTTTTGTTTGTTCAGGGGTTTTGCATGTACAGATTGCATGCAAGACTAGGAATAATTCTGGAGGAAGCAAACAAGTAGGCAGTTGAAACTGTCATCAGTGTCAGTTAAAATGGAAACTGGTAGAGTTTTAGAATCACATCCTGG
This sequence comes from Psittacus erithacus, assembly GCA_009867235.2. NCBI lineage: Eukaryota > Metazoa > Chordata > Aves > Psittaciformes > Psittacidae > Psittacus > Psittacus erithacus. The sequence goes on along the minus strand of WYDI02029106.1, from coordinate 25,966 downwards.
GAACACATGTGGGGGGGCTAACTCCTGAAAAAGTGAGTGTGTGTTTAAATAATGACAGAAATAAGGAAGGAGAGCCAATTTAAAAAATAGAGAATTTGCAATAAGTCAGACGACTTTGCAGACGAATTTTAAAGGACTATAATAAAAAGCTGAAAGATCAAAGAATGATGTGATCATACAGTAATATTAGCAAAATATCTGGATAAGAATTGTAACAGGAATACTGTATAAACAAACACTCCAATAGATTTGATATAAAAAATAAATTCCAAATACCAAGTAACCTAAAAAAAAATTAATAACCTCCTCTTAAATCTCTTAGATCATCAGATAATGAATAGGCATATTGTTTTCAGTGATTAAGAGTTTGGAATCATATTCTTTCTTTAGCTCAAGAAACAAATATAGTAAAATTAGTAAAGTTATAGTTTACATAAGATGTATTGGCTTTTCTGCTCAGTTTGGTTTAGGATGAGTTCCTTGGAGAAATTTATTCTTTCTTAGCAGGTAGGCTCTGAAAATCAATGTTTCTTCTCCTATGTGTGTCTAATTAGCTTTTCCATTGGAATGTGGCTTCCTTCTGCAAAAAGCAGAGGCAAAAACTACTATTCTTTTGTAGGGGTCTCCGTGAAGTCAATAACTCTCCTTAGTTAAGGATCTCTTTAGATCCTTTATGAATATCAAAGCTTTTTTGGCAAACACATTCCCAGACTTTTCTATGCAATGGTACTTGAATAAGATCTCCTTATCAACCACTTGAGTTCAAACATGCTGTCTAGCTTTTCTATATATTCAGAGCATGTGGATCTGCAAAAGTTACCAGGAGCTCCCAAGATCTTTTTAACTTTAGCTGTAACAACCTAGTATGTGCAAACAATTCAGAACTCTAAAGAACCATGAAAATTACTTGTACTATTAACTAAAGTTACAATATTTGATAGTATTTGAGATTAGTATTTAGGAGTTAGTTGGCCAGACACCAATTGTATGCTCTTCTCATACAGTTCAGTCACTCCTGTGACTCAAAAATATCAGATAAGTATGCTGAGGAAGAAGGTAGAGGGAAATCGTATTGTGCAGAAGACAGACAGAAGAGGAGGAGTTGTTAGAACATGCAAAAGCAGCCAGATTCCTGTCTGCTTGGCACAAGCAAAAGGCAAGAGAAGCCTGGTGGTACTACGTAGTGTCATAGAGCTGCCAGTCAGAGCTGTGGATAGACGAAGAAGTGGAGGGGGAAGTGAGGCCAGGGAAACCAGCTGGGGTAGGAGGAAGATAGCGTGAGTGTTGCAATGAGCCATAGCTACCAGACGCAGAGTGGGGAACCTGATGTCAAATGTGCAAATTATGCCAGAGAAAGGGATCCAGGGAGAAGTGCGCTTCTGATAGTGCCTGAATTGTGACCTGTTCAATGCTCTAATAGGATGTCATGAGATAAGACAGGGTAAGAACTTTTTACATTTTCACATTTTATAGGTGATTACAGCTTCTTTCAAAAGGTTAGAGAGAGCACAGCAATTGAATGTGTTGGTGCGTTCTTTGCACTAATGACAGGAGCAGATGGCAGAAGTGCTGTACTACAGAGAGAAGAGAAAAGGAGAAAGAACTGGTAGTTTCTGTGAAACAGCAGACATGTTATGTTCCTTGCATCTGGTCCTATGCCCATCACATTGCATTGTGAATATTTTTGCCAAGAATCAGTTCCATTTTGTCACTTGAATTTTCATTTAAATCTGCTAGTTTCAGTAATTGCCAGAAAAGTTGTCTCACATTAAAAATACAAATACTGGTCAAATCCAGAGAAAGATTTGCCTGACAACATCCCAGCAGCAATGAGGAAAAAGAGTTAGATTTCAGGAGGCTGTATGGAACTCCCAACCTGAATCAAGCAATACGGAAAAAGAAGATTCCAAATATCTCTGTAGATTTAGATGAGGGTCAGATAAATATCCATATTTTCATGTGCTTACTTAAAACACTTACTGATGTTTATTTCTTTTATTTTGTAATTGTACATTGATATCTGTATTAAAAAACCAAAGACCAAAAAACTCAAACAAACAAAAACCAAACCCCAGCAACCAACCCCCAAACCAAAAACTCAGCAACAAAAATGTTCTCCAAATCTCCTTGCTCTTTTCTCATTGTTCTAGTGACAGATAGTAGTGATGGAACTTACAAGTATTTGCTGAAAAATCGTTTGCATTCTCAGTTGTGCATTAGGCTGTTGGGAAAAAATATGAGATGATCCTAAGTGAATCTGACACAGAATATTCATGGTGCAGATAACAATTTTCATCACTATTAGGCTCCCATGTGCTCTTATTTTCTTCTCTCCCTCGCATAGTAATGTCAACAGCTACAACATTTTTAGAATACCCTGGGAAAGAAAGGCTGATTTTTGAGCAGTTAAGACTTAAAAAAATGTGTCTTCAGAGCAAATGTCTCTACAAAGCCATGCAAGAGTCTGTGAATATGCCAGGGTTTTCTGCTGTTTGTTATCAAGCACAAGCTGTAACATTTACATCACTTAACCCTTAATCATAAACATACCCAATCCTTTATCATAAACAGTGTTTTTTCTGTCTCTCCAAGTTCCAGTCAGTGTTGTCTCTGTAACTGCAAATCTCAAACAAGAGAATAGGATTATCCTTAGGTTTTGAGGGAGAATATCTCAAGTCACATTTACCAGATGTGATTTTATGTTTCCATACTGTACAGTTACCATGCTGTCTTCCAGTCATCTCTCATTATTTTGTGAAGCAAATAAAACTATTGGGGCAGATGTTGTCATGAGGATTAAAAGGGGAGAAAAAAATCACAGGTTGACCAATAAATAGACATTGATGAAAGCTATTTTGAAGTAAAGAGATGGAGTTTACTTTGCAGCATCATGATTTGGCATACAGGGGAGCATGAACTAGAAAGACAGGATAATAAACTTCTGAAGTTTATGATACTGTCAGCATACAAGCAAGTCTCCTAACAAAAGAGAGACACATCCTTGTATCTTTTTTTTTCACCACATCCCAGTAATATGAAGAATGGTTCAGTGGCCTTATAAAAATTCCAGGTATTTGAAGAAATATATGGTCAGACAGTACGGAAATGCCTCTGAGCCCTAGCTTTAGGTTACTTTTAATTCTGAAAGTTCTGTCAGAATCATCATGTTGTGTTCTGAGAGACTGCCAGTGCTATAATATATTTCAGTTTAAACAGAAAGTCCAACAAAATACAAGAGGGAAGATAGAATCCTAGGAATGACTTGTCAGTTCTTACAGCTTTGATTAGAGGCAGGACCAAGAAGTTTCCACGATTCCTTCTCAATTCCTGTTCTGATGAACCAAAGTAAAAGGAATGGTCAACACTGCTCAAATCTGTGGACATGTCTAACATATCTGGACCCAGTGCTGGCATTTCCAGGAATTAAACTTTCAAAGCTCATTGACTGAAATCACATTCTCCAGAAACATTGTCACCTGCGGGAGGATTAAGTGTGTCTTTCACTTTTTGACCTTAACCATAACAAATAGGAGAATCACAAGGTATATGTGACAAAAAAAAAATAATTCTGAATTAAAAAAAATCCAGCCTTTGACCTGAGATATCTGTGTCTAATTTGGTGTTTTCTAAAAGACATTTAATCTTGAATTTGGATAACTCATTCAGAAATACAGGTTATATAGCTTTTGTAAGAAAAAACATGAACTGCAGTATTTTTGATCACCCTACCAATTCATGTGCTATAATGTAATGCAAATTACCTCCCTCCACTCCCTCTCTAGACTTTATTTATGGAGCATTGAGAGTAAAAGGCATCTTGAAGAGTTCATAAGGTTGGGTGTGTAATACATATTGAAAGAGTTTCTTACATTGTTTTTGGGTGAACGCAATGGAATTTGAAACGTTCTTTCTGTGTCAACACAAATGGCATAAAATGCCATTATGTAGTGTAATCAGAGATGGTGACCAATTTTATTACCTGTCCCACTTCATATGTTTACCACATACTATTAATACATTTGGTCCATGGGCAGACATAAACCCATACCTGCATCTTCTCTATGCTCTCTGTGAAGTGCTATTTTAATCTGGTTATATGCATTTTGTATGCTTCATGACTTTGTGATTGAACAAGTCTTCTTTATTGAGGCTTAAAACCCTATTCAAGGAAGCAGTCAGAGTTTGAAAATACTGAACAAGAATCTTTGCCCTGAGTTAATTCAGAAAAATGCAAGTTAGTCTTCTACATAGAGTGAGCATTCACTCTACTCTTATACAGTCCTTGGAAACTGATATTTGAATGAGGTCTAGGATGCTGTGATTTTGCAACTTCTGTTAGAGTAATAATATAATTGCTTCTTTTTTTATTTGCCCTGGAAAAAAAATAAATTATTAGCACCAGATCAATCCTTAATGTAAGGACCAAAAATCTTCATTTCAGTGGTTCTGTATTTCATGGGAAATTGCTCGGGGGAAGTTTCAGGGGTAAAAGTTTTGTGCATTGTCTCCTTAAATCTTTCGTAGGCCTTTATATAGCAGTGACTTAAGATATATACGTTTTGCTGATACCTTCACCAGTTTATCATGATTCCGCAGTGCATTTGTGATAGAACACATGAAAATGAACCTCTTTATTTAATGGAGTTAGCTATGCACTTGAAATTAAGCCAAGCACTTCAGTTGTTTAAGACCTAACATGTTCAGGTTGATTCTAGTAGAGAGTGAGAGATCAGAATCAAATCTGGCTCTCTTGCATGATGACATAAATCTTCACAAATCATTAGGTACCATTATTAAAAGATAGCATTAAGGATAATAACATCCTCATCTCACTGTAGCAATCCTTGTTTTTATGTATTTCTATCTGATGACCAGAACAGGTTTACCCTAAATTACATCATAGCAAATTCATCATCTGGCAAACCTTAAATTCTGTAATTGAAAGAAAACAGATTTTTGAAACTTATTTATTGACATATCTTTCCAATAACCTTACTGTAAAAAAACCCCACCATGAATACATAGGCAAAGTCCTTCATGTCTTAAAAAACATCTGAAGTCGTTACTGTTTTGTAACATGAACTAAGCTGCTTGATTTTGTTTTGATAATAATTTGCAATGTGTCAAAACAAAAATGCACAAACTCATACTACTTACACTATGAAATTCCATATCTGCAATTGCACTTTTTAGAACTCTTTCCCTTTGTTTATTTTAAGAATTATTTTCTATTACTCCTTTTCCTCTCATGTCTATCAGAAATAATATGCTCAAACTCTGAGCCATAAAAAAGTTCACAACAATTAATAAAAATCTATTATGGTTCTTTTAGCTCTGTCAGTGGAGATGGCATGGAGGATAAACTTCAAAGAAAAATTGATTTTCACTTTTTAGGCTGACTTTAGAATTCAGTTAACCTATCAAATATTTTAAAAAGAGTAAAGCAGAAAGTTAAAGATCAAAACGGAGAAACATCTAACTTTTTATGTCATTGAGTAGATAAATTAATGCAATTATCTATTATGAATTATACACAAAAATACCTTCAACTTGTCACAGAATAATATTAAGTCTTTGAGTAACAGCTTTACAACAATAGGATTTATTTTATCACTTGTCTGGATTTAATATAAGGTTTCTATCTTTAGCTAATGCATAATTTCTGTACATGCTAATGAAAATTTCTTCAGTTACTTGCTAAAAAAATAATTATGTGTCCCAAACCTGTACATTAGAATGAGTAGTAAAAATGATGGAAAGTACTGAAATGTGGAATGTACTTCAGTATCATCTGTTGCACTGTCTCCCATTAAAAAAAATATTGTTATAATAATAAATTTATAAAACTATTTTTTTTTTAGAAATATGAACAGGTTGTGGTGCTCTGTAATGTCAGATAGAAATGACTGAAAACAAATGTGTCATAGAGTGCAACATTGTTTTGTTCTTTTTTCTAGAAGGAAAATTCTAACCATTATTTTCTTTCTTCAAGTCTGAAAGATCAGTAGATTTTACAAATGGCTTTCCAAGCTGTTGCAAATCACAGACAAAGCAAATCACTCAAATATCAGTATGGAATAATGGGGATTTGTTTTTAATTTTTGAATTTCCTGATGGGCAAATTCAAAACAGAGGTGCCCTATGCACTGGCTTATAGAATATATACAGGCCTCGGTGTGTCTTGGTGTGTCTTAGTGTGTTACTAAATAAATGCTAGTTTGTATTATCCCACTTCTTTAAAAGGTTACTTGCCCGTTGTAAAATGTAGGGGAAAAAGTGTGGGGTTCTTTTTCTTTATATTCAACCAATTAGGGGAGAAAGTCTTTGCTTTTATAGCACCTTCCATGTCCAAAGACAAAATTATTAAGAAATGCAAATTAATTTAACCTCAGAACACACTTTAAGAGCTACAGAGAAATGGAGAAATATCAGATTTTTAGAAATTAGGTGATATTTTCTATCATTAGCATGTGGTATATTTATAGCCAGTTTAGATTGCGTGTTGATCCAAGAATCCAGTTATTCACACAATTTGGTTACGTTGTATTTACACTTGTTTAAAGAGGCACTGGGTTTTGTTAAGAGTAGGAAATCCATTGAGAAGTACCATGTGAGTGCTTACACTGTTATTACACTCTTTGCATTTCCACTTCTTACAGAGGTTGGACTATGTGGTAAAGATGGAAAAAAGAAAAAAAAAAAAAAGTCCCTTTTTCAGTCAAATCTTTGCTCCACCACTGTTCTTCCTCCTTCACATTTTAAATGTGTAGCGAGATGATGATACAGAACTCTTGCTTTGCACTGATTGCAACCTGAGCTATATCTTTCTAATTACAATGATCTTTCCTGAATTTAGGTCGGTTTTATCTCTGCACAAGGCAAAAAGTGTGTTACGAGATTTAAAAGTTTTACCTATCCAGAAAAGGCAAAGTCTTTGCATCCTCTTATTCAGTGATCTTGTTCACAGGTGCCGTACTTGCAATAGATCATTGGCCATTGACTCAATTGTGTATGGCAGTTTCAAATATATTTCACAGCAGACACTTGGTGAAAAAGTCTTTATGGTTTTCACTCTTATGATTTTCAAATAGTAGGCAGGGCAAAATTTGCAGTCTATTCTAAACATAGAACTTCATCAATTTGTGAGGTCCCTCTGTAATGTTTTCCATCTCTTCTGCATGTCTCCATTTCTTTGGAGTAGTTTCTGATATCAAAGAAGTGAAGTTGTTAAAAAAAACATGCTTTAAAATAAAAAGGATCTACAGTACTGAGGTTACTATATGATGACAACATCTCTACTTCTTCTCAGTGTCTCTTGTAACTTTATTCTAGGTCTATCACCAGCGAATAAAAAAAGCTGTCCTATGGCTGTATAGCCAAGGTATGAATTTATTAGAAGCCTCTGTCAAATGTTCTATAATACGGATTCTTTCAAGGGTCATGATCAGCAGAAACACCCAGGATTTAGAGCTTAGTTTATTTCCTTTGTTTTAAATCACTAAGTTAAGAAATTTCACACTCTCAGTGCCAGAGGATGAACTATATAAACTGTCAATGTCACTTTAGCGGCTGGCTCTGTATACAGCCTGTGATGCAGCAACAACTTTCAAATGCAGCGGGAGGAATAATGGGGGGAGAGAGGTGAATTGTTCTACTTCATCAGTGTTAGACTTGAACTATATAAGATATTAATATCTCACCTTCCCCCAAATCCCAGAATGGAACTAAAAGCAAATTCACTTTAATTATTCAGCATGCTAGAATAATCAGTGCTCTGAGACATTAAATGTAAAGCCCTTCATTTTTGCCTTGTGTGTTTTTATGTGTGAATAAAAATATATGTATATGTACACACACACATCAATAAAGGTTCCCTGCTGCCTTTATCTTTTGTTTTTAGGTACTGCAAGAATATTATAGAGATTCGGTAAAAACAAACATGCTGATGCATTTCCTGAAGGGATGAAGTCACTAAATTTTTTAGTTGTAGGCTTTAGTGTTGGTTCTGTTCATTAATTATTGACTTAAGATTTGCAGTGGGAATTGCTCCTCTACCATCAGAATGATAAAAAAACAAGTGTAAAAATATGAGGGGTATGTGCAGTACATAAAGGTTGCAAAAAAAAAAATTAAATTAAGGGGAATCACTGTCTTGATGCACATGTGGAAAGAATAAGGAAGAAGCAAAGGCTGGAAAGGCAGGAAGAGGACCTGATTGCTCTCTGAAGTGATCTTAAAGCTTGTGTAAATCAACAACAGCAAACCAGCCTCACACTGGATGTTGTAACTAAGTGGATTACAGAATTTTATTTCCATATAGGAGAACTGCCTTGACTTACATATCCATGTCATGCTTGAGAATAAATGTCTCCTTTGTCCTACCTGCACAGCCAGAATTTACTTTCAAGCTTGGTTGCTCTTCATGATATTTGAAGTCATGGTTGCTGTGAATAACCTGGTGCAAGGTACTAAAGCAAACATCTTTCACCTGTGCTAGCCATTTTCCCCTTCATATCCAGGCACTGAGGAGAAAGATTCTGTTGACCTTAATCCTACTGTTCCTTTTTTTCACAAGTGCTTGGTCATTGTTAAAGCTTTTTTTCTTTTTGTGAGTGGTGCCGTGCTCTATGGCCAGCATCAGTTTATAAGATTCCTTGAAGGCAAGATAACTCCTAATTTTAAGTAAATGTACACATCATATACTATTATATGCTCTCACTCAACTAAGTGCTTTTTAGCCCCACTTTGGCTATAAAGCTTCAAAGAAAGCCCATATCCACAATATCAACATAAATGAGCAGTCACAGCACTGAGGAGGATACAGAGCAGAGCTGACACTTGAAGATTTAGAGATGTGTGAAATTACTGTGACATCAATAATTTTAATTACATTTGAGGAAGACGACTCTTACCTGTGAGTTCTGTTTGTGGCTGAAAATGTAGCTGTAGGAAAACTGACTAATTTTGTAAAGCTCTAAGCTGACTTTCTACATAGAGCTTAAAGCTGAATGTAAAAAGTTACATACCTGAAATCACAGTGCATGTGCACACACATACAAGCAGCTATAAATTATTTTGATGCTCTAAAGAAATATAAACAATATGCTGATAAAAATAACCAAACCCAAGTATCTCAACCACAAACGTTATTATAATATATTTCCTCTGGATCTTGTGAGAAAGTTGCCAATAAGTTTTATAAGGCTATTAAATTTAAACTGTTTTCTCCTTCAGACAAGCATTTTATACTTTTCCTTTCTTATTATTAACTAAAACTAGCCATGTTTCTGGAGAAAAATATAGATACAAAGCCTATTAAGAAGTATAAATTTCTTGGAGAGGTTAATATAAAAACACTGCCAGGGTTATTAATCTTGAGTGACATTTTATAGATGTGGGGAATGCAATTGATTAGAAATCAATTCCTTTTTTAGCTATTAAAATATAATATATCCTATCCTAAGACACAGAGCAGATGTGCACATGGACAAGTGTGAACAGTTTTGTTTTTCTTTGCCTAGTCTTGAAACTGGACTGGACAAAGTCAACCTTAGCTCTGCTGGCAGTGTAGCAGTGGAGCTGCTCCTGAGCGAATATGTTAGTTTATGCTCAGTGACAGATTAATATGGTTACGTGCATGAAGCTGACATCTGACAGAATGAACATTTGTTCTCTGAACTCATCCATGGAGTCATGGAGTTGGGAACCAGGTCAGATTAAATTCACCATTATATACCGCTACAATACGTTTAAATGTTACAAGTTTTGATATTTAATATGTTTAATATGTAAAAAATATATACTTTATATTTATTATAGTTTTTGCCATTTGATAAATATTAGATAATCTTGGCTGGAAAAAAATTAATCAGTGGTATTTATAGTAGATGAGAAGGAAGAGACATCATCCTGTTTAACTTTAGGAATCTAGTTTGCTTGTCTGACAGAGGAATTTAATATCTGCAGAGGACCAAAGATGTGTTACAGTGCACTGAGGGAAAGGATTGACTATATAGGTATTCTCCATAAGACTTTTTTCTGTTCTTTGACTTCACACAAGGTTTCTGAGTAGCAGCTGTTGTTGTTTTTTCATAACATACTTGGTCATTTGTCAGAAGCTCAGATTTTATCAGACTTTATCAGCCCATACAGAAATTTGCTGCTTTGGAAGTGTGTTTTGGGAAACAAATAGATACAATACATTACCGTGTTCTCAAAGAATCATCTTGCATTCCCTCTGAGTTCAGGGAATGAGATTATGCTGGTCACTCACACTGAGTAACACAGTAATGCATAAGGGTCATTTGGGAGCCCTACAGATCCCATTCAACATGTGGGAGACTATCAGGATATGTCTCTGTATTTACTGCAAACAGTAGATTCAGAACAGGACACATTTTAAATGCCACATGTCTTGACTGTTGTTCCTTTTTTCATTCATTTTATTTACACTTTACATGAGATTGTGGATTTGATAGAGCATCAGTGAAACAGTAGCAGTTATTATGCTTAATTTATTGAACATGGTCAGTTTTCCATAGTCCTATGTCTATGTTTCAAATGCTACTGACTAAACTTACATTCTAGCACACTATTTATTTTTAGTAGCACATTGACTCCACAATTCAGTTTTTCACCTGTTTCTTATGCACATGTGGGAACATATTTACAGTGTAATCAGACTTTGAAAGCTTATTCCTATTGTACCTCAATAGTTAGAGCTTATTGAATTGTGCTTTTTTGAACCGGATTGTGTATTTCACTGCCATATAGTTTTTATAGGACTTTTTTTTTTCTAATATGAATAATTAGTAAGTTTTCTGTCTGTGGTCTGTCAATACTTCCAGGCAAGGGATCTATAAAAGGTTACTAAGGAATGGTTTTTGCTAGTAGGTTTACATTTGCTGCATAGTGGTCTAGCATTCTAATGAGGATTTTTCTTGGTCTTTTAAGAGAAAATAGCTAAAACTTATCTAATCATTTGTATATCAAGAAAAGACTACTTACATTTACCGGTGTGATTCTATCCTTTTTTTGTAATTTCTCTCTACTTGTAAGTCAGAGAGAGATAAATTCATTCCCTGAAATAGAGGTAAGAATATCTGAACTTTTTATTTAGTCAGCAGAGTGAAATAGGCATTGCAAGCTGTAATTTTGATCATGAAGATAATGTCCAAGAGAGGATAGATGAAGTAGGGAATATAAGTCTAGAAAATATGTTTTCATTTACTTAGACTGGAAAATATTTTTTTCTTTTAGTTCATTGCAATTTATATGATTTTCTTAAAATTTCTATAAATGTAAGCTGAAACACATTTCAGTGCAGACATTTAAAAAATATTAATTTAGAAACTTTTTAGTTAGCAAATCAGCAAATCCAAGAAGATTTCATAAACCCTTTTGATTGGCCTCCAACTTCAGGTTTTTTATTTGGATAAATGTTTTGTGCCCCACTAATAGCTTTTGCTGCTCTTTTGAAACTTATTTCAGAAAGTGAAGGACAGCGACTGAATAAAGATCATTATACTAGATGCCTTATGTTTTTATATGACATCAAGCTGTTGCACATCTGTATAATTTTTTTCCCTTCAAATCACTTCTGAATCTGTTCTAGGGAGTACCTAACAATATTACAGTCTAAAATCTGGCACGCTGTGTAGAAACCACAGCCAAATATGCTGCTATTCAGCTCCCATGCAAGCCAAGAGCCATGGCCAGGTTTTGATGTCTCATTCAACATTTGCTTTTGGTAGCATGATTCCCATTACTGGAAATAATTAAATCATGTACTGCTGCAGAAAGTGATAGAATTATTTTGTTTTATATGAGGGAAAACATTTGACACTTGATACTTGTAAACGTTAGCTATGGTTCACAGAAACTTCCTACTTTTGTAATCTCAAAGGGGTTTATCTTTCATATTATCAATTATCACTTAATTGACCTTATGCTTCATCTTTGTCTTTTGTAAGGGCATAGATAATTTTCCACTGGTGAATATTTTTCCATTGATAAATATTTGTATTCCATCTTTATCCTCTGTAAGGTCATAGATAATTTTCCATTGATGAACATTTTTCTAGGCTGCTTTTTCTTTTTGGTTTGCTATCTGTTATTTGCGCTGAATAAGTACAGACCACTATATAAATAGTGATACTGATAAGATAACATTCCAGTACAATATCTGTCTTAGATTAAAACCCAAATGTTCTGGGTAGCAGCGTAAATTTCTGGTTATAGAAAACAGATGAGAAACTATAAAAGTGCAGGCTAAACCCTTTTGCTGTGTAAAATAAGATGCAAAGTTGTACTTGATATGGCAAGTCCTTATTTTTCATGGCATGTGAGGAATGTCTCCACGATTGTTCAATAAGAGATGGGGTGATTTGGAAAAAGGCCATCTGCCCAGTGGTATAGCACAAATAAAGACAGCTGATGCACTTAACAACACACATGACTGAAAGAATTTGACCCCCCTGAGATTCACTTGGAAATGTGATTGTGAGGAATTTGGATTGCTTTGCTAATATTCATCATCACAGACAAAACGTAGTGAAAGGATGGTCAAAAGTGAGACCAAGATAGGATAACTGTAGAATGGAAAAGAAAGAAAACATATTTAGCTAGGTTCTCTCTGTGTGTTGCATCTTGTGAAAATGTTCACTGTACTTGTTTATGGGGCGGTTCATACCCATTGTGTGTAACCATGCATTGTGAATGTAGGGAAGCCACTCCCCAAGGGGATACCACTACCACTCTGCCACTGCAACACTATTACAGCCATTTTTCCCTTGAGGCCTGTGATATTGCGGCTGCTTTCTTCTGTAACTCGTGCAATGTGCATACATGCTCTCCCTCTATCTCTCTGTGCCAGTTCGTTCCTTCCTTGCTGGCCCTTGTACCTAGAACAAGCAGACCAGTGACCAATTGGCTGTTTACTCAGCAACAGATAGTTGCTTCTGCCAGGCTGGATGCTGAAGGGCTGCCAAGATGTTCATGCAGAGGGGCTTATCTCAGCACCTCTGTACCAATCTTCAGATTCAAAAATGCTTCAGTTGGATAAGAAGAGGGGGAGCCAGAACTGTAGCCTCAGTGTGCCTCTTACTGTCTTGTGAAGTGTGAGAGGTATGGTGGAAACCTACTCCAATTATGCTGAACTAATGAGTTTGTCAGTCTTGTGCTTTGAGTAGGTAGCTTTAAATTTTAAATTTACCCCTGTACATGGTAGTGTTGTGGTAATCTCCACCCACAGGGTCAAAGGAAGTGATGGAGATGATTCAGAGTCAGATACTTCTCTCATCTTCCCCAGCTATTTTAGGGACACCTTGGTCCTCACTGTCTGAAACCATCTTGAAAAATGAGAGATTTCAAAAATGGGACATTTTTTAATATCATAATGCCATGCTTTCTATGTTGCTGGGGAGCTGCCATGAGAGTGTGCAGGTGTGACCCTGGTGGCATAATGCCCAGGGATTGTGCCAGAGAAGTATGCCAAAATGGCATAGTTTAATCTCTTCTGCTTTTTGAAACATTACCTTTGAAATGCCATCTGGGAATTGTTTGGGAAAGTGTAGTTGTGAATCATAAGCATGCCAAAAGCTGTTCCAAAAATTTAATCATATGAGCAATGGCCTTTCAGCATCTTGAGCACATGCCCTAGTCATGTTCAATTTACCAGTACAGATCTAGCTTCTGCTTGACAAATGTTAGTCTTGTCATTTTTTCTGAGATTGATTTCAGTAACATTATGCAAGTTTTACCTGGAAGAAGTTGCCAATCTTTTCCTGGTTGCTGGTGGTAACTTTTTTAAAAATAGCATAGGAAAATGCTATATGAAGTAATTGGATTTCTCAAAGGGTTGGCTGAAGGAAGTAACACTGGATTCTTCACTAATGGCCTTAACACAGAAGATAGCAATGGGACAGAGACAGGCTTACTCCTTTCTTAGTATTTCAGTTGCTAAGGAAAAAGAAGTATGGGTGAGAATGTTCGTATCCACCTGGTCTGTCAGAGTGAGAACACAATAACTGATTGATAATAAACTTTCTTCATCATGTAATGATGGCAAATTTTTACTTGTGTTTTGCTTGTAAATAGAAAGCTATGATACCTTTTCTGCCTTTTCCATTGTTAGTTCTGATTGTCTGGATGGACATTGTCTCTGTTTCTTTATGATGCTTGTGGAAATGAATTATCAGAGTCTTTCGCTCCATTCCCAAGATCTTATGGTTGGTCTATTTCAAGTCTTAAATGTGTTTTGTGTGTCCATCTGTTAGATTCAGACAAAATCAATTAAAGTAATTGCAAAACATTTTTCATTTTTATTTTAGAAAGAAGGTTCTTGTCTGTTCAAGACTTGGGATAATAAGACATGTATAAAAACATACCAAAATGAAGATCAAAGCATACCAAAGAGTGAGCAAGTGGAGTGCCTAGAAAGCATTGTCTCAGACAAAGGATGCATTGCTATGACCACAAACAGCTGAATCGTCTTAAAGTGTGCTAAGGTCTGTTGGCTATTTAGTTTCCTATTAAGTGATCTAATGACAGGTCAAAACAAGACAAATTATTTCCAACAGATCTCTGGTCACAGTGTGGTACCTAATCTTTTGATAAAGTTAATGTGGCTACAAGTACATCTTACTACTCCAGATAATGTGATTCAATAAGTTATATAATAGAAAGCATAGGCTAAGCATATGCATTCACTCTGGTCAGCCTCTGTATAAGGACTTTGAGAGATTCCAATTTCACTCATTGACTGCATGCTGAACAGGTCATTAAAAAAAGTGGGTTGTGTGAAAGCAGCAGAGGTTTTAAATATAGCCTTATCAATATCAAACCAAAAGAGAGTCCAAAATGCTTCCAGCCACAAAATATGGAAGGGAGAGGCAGGCCTCAGAAGTAAGTCGCTATAGACAGGCTTCTGGCAAGGTCACCTTAGCTGATGAAATGGATCGTTCAGCCACCCTTGTGATAGAGTCAGGTAATATCACTATGTACGAATAGGTTACATTTTCATCAAATAGAGAACCATTCAAAGCTTGCTTCAGGTCTGAATTTTTGATATAAAAATACACAAACAAATAGTGGCAATTGTTTTTTTTTGTAGTTATGAAGTGTGTCAAATTTATGGAAAACTCGCTACTAGTATATGAAAATCAATTTTTTTATCTGATGCACTTGAATTTGACAGTCTGTTTCTCTAAAGAGACTTTTTTTATTTTGGTTTGGCTTTAGGCTATCAGAAACCTGATACTGTGTGATGCTGATTGCAAAATATTTCGAAGTTTGTCGGTAGCTTAGTTGAGTAGTGCGCAATTATGAATGAAGATGGACAACAGATTTCTAGTTCCTTGTCCATTCAATCATTCGAATGTCTTTCTAGTATATGCCAAGTGAATTGCATGTTACTGGCTTGATAATCTTATGTTAAGTTACAATACCTAGATCAGACTACAGAGTTTATGAACTGGTGGCCTGAGCTTCAGAAGAAGGACAAAGGCCTTGACTGAAGCCTGCTAAAAATGACAAGCTCAGCCCTGGGCTCTGAAAATGAGAAATGGAGTGCATGGGTGACAATGCTTCCACTCTACAAATGTGCATCAGCTTTCAGGTATTGGTCCGTATTGTACTTTGCCTTAGATTTTTCTGACAGGAAAGCTCAGAGAAAGTGGTTGAATAGTTCAGTTGCTAGGATTTGCCCTACTGAAGGAAATGTCTGCTGACATTATTTACAGAAAAATACAGTGGCTACAAGCAGGGGTTATAGAGAGAACACCATTATGGAAGAGTATAAAATATAAGCACTCCCCTAGCATATGTGAAGCTGAGGTTTAAGTTTGTCATCTCTGTCAGTGGTCTGGCAAATAAACTGGTATTTTACAGTCACCATCTCACTTGTTCTCTGGCTTTACCCAGGAATTTCTCCTTGACCAAAAATGATAGAAGTACTCCTGTGAAACCCTTTAACAAAAAATGACATTCTGTCAGCTTGCATACGCAACTGGTGCCTTCATTCACTCATTATGTTCCTTTCACAGTTAAAACCAGTAACAACGAGCTAGCAAAATTAGCGTCAGGTATCATATCAACAGGAATTTTTGCCTGCTAGAAGTGGTGATTAGCTATAATTCTTTAAATAACAGTACCTGATATCAAGCATTTTCGTTATTGCTGGCTATAGCTTTACAGGGAGAGTATCATGGCATGCTCTCACTGGCGTCACGCTGTTGACTGAGACGTATTTGTTGGGATACACTTCAGTTCTGGAATGCTTACCAATAGGAGCACTGTTCTTCAGATTTAACCTGTTTTCCTCAGCCCTTTGTGAGGCCCTGGTCTGCTGCATACCACTGTACATATTCTGAAGCAAAAGTTTGCTGAACCGTTTTAAGCTCCTTAATATAAAAAGCATACAGCTGTACATAGTCCTACATCTGTCCTATCCCATTAAAGCGAAGGCATTCCTGAATACCATGCTCTCCATGTTGTGCTTCACAACAAAATGGTTTCAAAAGTATTTAGAGATCATTTTCTTTCTTTGATAGTGATGTTTTATGTATGCCAGCAAAAGATCCGAGAGAGGATGGAGGTCTTCTCTTTAAATAGTGGTTAAAAGATTTTTCAATAATTCTTAAAGTTGTTTCAAAATCCACTTAGTAAATTCTAAACCCATGAATGACCTCCTAAGTGCATATATACAGAAATCATGGTCAGGCTGGCCTACGCGTATTATTCTGTTGTACTTACAATAACGTCTGGTAAAAACGCAAATAATTACAGAAATTATCTGGCGCTATTTCTGTACTTTTATTAAAACAGAACCAGAGATCGTTCCCTGGTATACATAGCATTTGGCTCCAAGATCCTCCCAGGCCTCAGTAGCCCATGACAAAATTGTAGCTGTGTGTCCATTTGGGTGGAGGGTGTCATTTTAAAGTGTCAATAGCAGGAAATAATGTGTGGACTGTGTGAAACTCAGAATATGTGTTGTATGCAGTGGGATGTGGCATGCAGGCATATGGGGATGTTTAAGGTATTAAATCCTACTGGAATACAACTGGAAGTTTATGCAGAGAGAAAGGAGCCCAAACTTGGTCTTTCCTCTTCTATACTGTTTCTGGGAACTGCCTTTAGCATGTGCAGTCCCAGCTGCGCCTGGACCCTGTCCAGGGGAAAAGCTTGTTGAGACAGGCCAGTGCAGTGCAGGAAAGCAGGCTACTAAGGGAGCTTCTGGTATTGAGGGGAGTCCCTGGAGATCCAGCTTGCTCCCCTGGCCTTTTTTTTAATGTGGTGTCATAGATGTATTATGAGAGACCAGTTTTCTTCTATAGTGAAAATGTAATGATATATCTTGATAAATCCTGATATTTTAACTGTGTATATGATACTATATCTGCTTAGCTGTTATGATCTAGCATCGTAATGTTCCATTCAGAAATGTTCAAGGTAACATTTCCTCCAGGTGTCATGTGTGACTTGATGGATTGATGCAGACTGTATTGCTTGTTTTTGTAGTAGTGTGGTATCTTTGCACCACACTGCATTGGGCCACATAAGGAAAACAAAAGGCCCAATGAAAAGGGAAAAATGTCTTTTTCTCTCTCTCATGCTTTTCTCACATAGGTTGCTCCAGTGTTTCTTTGCAAAGTCTGCTTTCTCTCCAAATGGATTTCTCTTCAGACTCTGTGCTCCCCCCTGCCAAGGGCTGTTTCTACTTAGGCTAATCCAGCACGGAGACCATAAGTCACACAGTTACAGCTATGGTGTCTCTGACTGATACATTAAACACTGAACTTTTAATGTGAGGCTGGACCAAAGATTCATAACTGCAAAGAGTGCATTGTGACATTTTAAAAAGGTGTCCTGGGTTCAGCAGTAGCAGTCATTTTAATCCTTCTCAGTAGCTGGTGCAGTGCTGTGGTTTTGACTTTCAGCCTGGGAGCACCACTGATAACACCAATGTTTTTAGTTGTTGCTCAGTAGTGTTTACTCTGACCAAGGACTTTCTGAGCCTCATGCTCTGACAGGGAGAAGGGGAAGCTGGGAGGAAGCAGAGACAGGACACCTGACCCAAACTGTCCAAAGCAGTATTCCATACCACAGCATGTCATGCCCAGGATGTAAACTGGGAGCAGTCACCCGGAATGGCTAGGTCTGGCTGGGTATCGGTTGGTGGGTGGTGAGCGGTTGTATTCTCTTCCCTTGTTATTTCTCTTATCATTATTATTATTGGTGGTAGCAGCAGCTGTTTGTGTTATACCTTAGTTACTAGGCTGTTCTTATCTCAAACCATGGGAGTTACGTTCTTATGATTCTCCTCCCCATTCCTCTGGGAGTCGGGGAGAGGAAGCAGGGGGAGTGAATGAACGGCTGCGTGGTACTGAGTTACCAGCTGGGCTTAAACCACAACAATGAAGGGTCTAAGAGGTTTTCAGTTATATTAAAACACAGTGATTTATGAAAAGAAGAATACAGCGATGCGTCAGTGATATGTTTTTCTAATATCATTGTATAATTTTACCTAGGACACTGTGGTTATCCCTTAAAGAACATAAGGTATATTAAGCAAAACCAATTACAAAATAATCAGCTAGATTTATAGATTCTCTTCCTTTGCTCTTTTTACATACTTGTTAATATTTCTGTGTTTCCTGGGTATCATTTTAAGATGATAAATATACTGGAAAGTAAAATTCAGCAGCATGCTGGTATTTGTTCAATAATTTGACAGGCAAACACTTTGCCAGTATAACATCATACTTATGCAATAGATGTTAAAAAGCTAGCTGTTAAATAAATTATCTTGTCAGTAGCATAAAGAAGGAGTATATTTGGAGTTACTCTGTTTTCTGTTACAGTACATACTCCCTTACACATTTCAAAGCAGGATGGGAGTTGAATTAAATCACAGATGCAGATAATCCAGTGATTTTTGTATGTTTAAATTCTAAACTATAGTATTCTTCTTTTGGTGTCTGGCATGTTATACTTGTCAGCCAGCTGGACTCAGCAGTTTAGGATAGTGTATGGTTTCTTAACCCTTTTACATGTTCAGATGATTTAAAGCTTTCTACAGTGTCAATTTATTCCATCTAAGAGAAACAAGATGGTTTCTCACCATTCTGAGTTATGGAGAAAATATTTAGAATCAAAATACTATCCTTTCATTTTTAAGAAGTTTCTAATTCTAATAATATCACTAGTTATAAAATGTTATCATTCTGAGTCTTATGCAAATACAGGACCAGTTCTCTAACTATTTCTGTATTTACACACAAGTGTATATGCTGACTTACTATCAAGTCATACAGTTTTAGTGAAGCTTAACAGGCAAAACTGCTTTTAACCAGCTAGGAATTACAGAAGCATATTATGTTAGGAAGATATTAAAATCCATTAAATTTGGCAGGTTCCTACTGACCTACATTCTCTAGGCAAATCTAAGAATAAATTAAAAATTTGAATGGTAGTTATTGCTTGCTTTTACTATTGAAAATATTTGGTTTTAGTTGCTTATACATTTTTGAAAGTCAAGATGCACATCTAACTTTAACAGGTTAAAACTGGCATTAATTATCATTTGAAGAGTGAGCCTGGAGCTCTCAAAAAGCCTTTCAAACTTGGTATTTCCTGTTTTTTCTGTTAACTCCCATTTGTGTTGATTAAAATAATGGATGAAGATCTTTTGAAAATCATCATCAGTGAACATAAAAGCAGCAAGTGGAAGAAACAAAGCAAGGTTGAGTTTTGAAATTGACTGGCATGGATCTGGACTAAGCCCTAGAGAAGTTGTGAAATTGGGCTTTCAGGTTTGGGATAATGCTACAGTTGAGATGATATCCGCATGTTGCGTCAGATAAGTAAAATCCAGAAAATTCATTAATTAAATAAACTTCAGGATTGAAATAGGTTGATCTGCAGTGGTCTCCAAAGTGCATGGCAGGAAGGAGAAAAGGCCTTTTAAGCAAACCTGAAAGTATCTCATAAGACCTGATATGTAAGTGAAACAAATTCAGACAAATTCCACGTTAAGAGTCATAGTAAATCCTGGATCTGTAGCTTTTGTAATCTCCATGTAATGGATAGTCTTTGGATAAACAGAACCTGAGGTTAGAATTGCAATGTCGCTATTTTTCCAAAGTGGAAATGTATGATTTTGAAAAGCTGCTATTTGATTTATTCCATGTGCTCTTTAGGTTTCGTGCAGGGATAATCTGCTCTTTAAAAACTCCAGGAGTGAAAAGCACCCAACTCTCTCATCTGAGAATTAGCCTTGCTGACTAAATGGAGACCATCTTGTGCTATTCATGAGAATCTTTCTTACTGAATAAAGAAAGAAAATAATTTTTAATCAAGGCATTGTGTTCTGTATAGAATGTGTCTTTCCTGCTGTTTATAAGCTTTTTGTGCATCTAAGATAATAGCTGTAAAGGTGGGAGACCAGCGAGCGTTAACAGGGTAACTAACAATTCTCCATCAATTTCATTCCTTTTACCTTCATTCTCCTGCATGATGCATGCCTTTCTGAATCTTGTGAAGTTTCTGTATCCATAGTTATTGAACTCAATAGTCTTTTGAACTGTTGACAAGATATGTGATAGTTGCATGGGAAGGCTTAAGAGTCTGAATATATTGGAGGTTAATGGGTGAAGAAATGACCTGGACAATGTGAAAAGACACTGAGATACATTAATTAACTTAAAATTAATTTTAAACAGAACTGAGTCTTTTTTCCCAGGCAGGTGTCATGGACAATACACACTGCTTCATTGCAATCCAAAGAGGAACAGAGTGCTTTTGTCCAGGTTTAGGTTCAAGATGGAAGTGATTTGACTCTTTATCTATTAAAAAACTCCATTTATTACACAATTTCTAAAATATATTTTCTCTTTATAAGTTGGTCTAGGTAGACTATTTAAAATTTTATTACATTAGTTTTAATAGGGCTTTCTGTGTTGTAGTGCCTTCTAAATCTGTAAATTGAATCTGGAGGAAATCAGGTTCCTTGGGCAGTTTCAGAAGTCAGAGGCCTGTATCTCAGGGTTAATAGTTGAAACAGCCTTCCAAATGCAGTTCAGTAGCATAAAAGAAAAATGGCTGTCAGGCTACAACACACATAAAACACAGGAATATTGATTCCTCAGGCTTTAATCCTAGGTGGACCACAAAACAATTTATTTTTATGTGGGGTTTTTTCCAAATAAAGTGTTTTATCAATAGAGTTTTGCTAAGATTGTAAGAATAAATCTTTCCTATGAGGAAATGTTAGTAATAGGATTACAATTTGAACCACATAATCTTATATAGTTCTTTTTCTTTAAAAGCCCATTTGTGTTAACTGGTTTTAATTGAATGACTTTAGGGTTCTCAAAAGCCTGAATCAGGCCAACATGTTAAGTGGGATAAATTTCCCAAGTAACAAATTTAATGATGAGCTTTGAAAGTTAGGCTAAGGCAGAATCACTAACCCCCTAGGGATATGTGTTCAAGTTTAATGGATTTGACCAAAGCAGATTTTCCTAGTATTTATAGTTGCTGTTCAGTAGATGGTTAAGAAAACATATGTTGTTTAACTGAAGAAAATAAATAACTAATGTAGTCTTATTTATCAACCTATTAATGAGTGCAGTTTTAGCCCTCTCAAACTAATGTGTCTTTTAATGTTTTTATCAGGTTTTAAAGCATTGAGAGAGTAACTTAATCTTATTGGGGTTGGGTTGGTATGCCTTGACATGTAGTCAGGCAGGTAGACTTAGGAAAAAAGTCTTGTCAATTGTTTCTCTTGATGATGGTGACAGCCACTGCTTAATGATTCTGTGTATTCTTTCAACCACATTCACAAAATATGCATGAGACCTTTTAGGAGGTTCATTACTTTTTTCTTTAAGAGGCAGTTTCTTGACAGACATGGAACTCTGAAGATTGTCTGGGCCTCCTTGCCTGTACAGAATACCTCAGACTTACTCAGCAGGTCTAATAATCTGTCCTCATTGTTTTGTTTTGCTTCCCAAACAAAATTTTAGTCTTGATTGCCATCTGGCCCCTGAAGTAAGTAATACTTTCACATGTGCTGTCTAAGAAATGGATCTTCTGAATGTACCAGTAAGAAGGTACTGAGCATCCTATCCATTGGGTATCATACATATTATTGCTGAAAATTAGGCGCAGTATACATTGTAATATCGTGCCAAGGCCACAAGGTAGCAGCATGATTCAGAAAGTAACTCGGGTCCCAGATCGCATTTACAGTGCTGCAACAGTATCCCAGACTCTGTAGGTAAAATGCTGTAATTTTCAGGGGTGCCCTTGAGGCATTACAAGAGCGGCTTGATTAGTGTGTGGGAAACTCCAGAGCTCTCTAGGTCTTAGTTATCCTAAGACATACTCATAGGCAATGTACGAGAAATGGCACTCTGGAGCTCCCCAGTTTGGACCAACTTTAATTGCCAGCATATATCCATGAAGATATTACTGTAAAGGCATATTCTAACCCTCATATCATGCCACATTGTCTTCAGCAGTAATATGCCTTTTCTATAACAAGCTAGATATTAATAAATTTTTGTTCACTGGATTGCCTCATCAATACCAGAATGCCAAGTAGGACAGACAGCTTGTGAGCCATAGGATAATCCCATAGAATGGTCTCATTGGACTGAGAAATACATCAGCAGAAATGAGTGGACATGCTGTATGCATGCCCCATGTTAAACAACAGAAAACTACTGTCTGAGCCCATGACATAAACTTATAGCATGATTGTCCTTGCACCCTTGCTCCCCTTTTATAGCCTTGCCCCAACATTCAGTGTAGACAGATCTGATGTTGGGAAAGAAAAGGAGAAAATCCTAACTTATATTGAGAAAAGTATCTATCCCAGCCTCAGTGGTGCACTAGGACGTGTTCCGTTTCCTGATAAATATTTTCAAAGTCTCCATGTTAGAGTAAGAGTGAGGGAACTGTAAGAGAAGCAAACTTGGTGACGATGTGTAAGTTTGCAAACATCTGGTCTTGTTCAACAGTCTGACCAAAGCACTCATGAGGAATATTTTGTATTGACCCAAATAAGGGCTTCAAAATTTGCTAGGAATTGCACAGGTAATGTTTGATGCCATACGGCTTACTTCCTGTGTCAGCGTCAAGACGAAAGATATTCAACAGCTGAACACTACCATCCCCTTTTCTTCCCTTAGAACATGTAAAAATCCCCCGACAGCTTGAGCTATGCCCCTTAGTATAGGCTAGGTCTAGTCTTCTTAGGAAGAGCAATGGATTCTTACAGAGAGTGGGAAACTGTGGTCTTTCTTATGTCAAAAGCCAAAGTAATGATGGAGGAAATTTTAGGTTGTGCCAGATTTGGAGTCAAAAAGAGTGAGTGCATTTTTTTGTGTATGCAGACCAAGTCTGCGAGAGCAAGTGTTCCCCATGCCAACATGTGTCATCTGCCAGCTCCAGGGACAAGGAAGTTCTGGAAAAATGCAGGTAGACAAAAGGTACAGGAGTGGTTTTCCCCAAGTTTTTCTTCCACCACCCCCCCCCCTCTTTTTTTTTTTTAATCCCACTCTCTTGTGCTATGAGGAAATAAATAGTTAGAATAAAGCAAAGTCTATTTATGGTTAATCCGTGGACACAAAATGTAGGCAAAACACAGGAGCAACCGTGATAATCAGACGGACCTTGTCAAAGCCATTGGAAGTGTTTGTGGATAGCTGCTGTGTCCAAAAGCCCTCTGTGCAGCCTGCCATAGTTGGCCATAGCTAAAGCTGTCTAGATAAGCACATATCAAATGCCTTCCAAACATAATTAGATGTGGACACAAATAGGTAAAGACAGGACATTGGGATTTTGAACTGTTGCTAGAATCTGGGGATGCAAAGAGAGTCATGAGAAAAATTAGATCAAGTGTTCAAGACTTCTAAGTTTAAGAAAGTATGACAATCAAATTTTAAAGATATATGATCTTTTACCATTCATTCCTTGTACTTCAGACTTGCTGTTTTCCTATTAAAAAGAATGACTGTAGCACTCCTCAGTAATAGATCCCAATGGTGCTATTGTTGCATGTCTTAAAAAAGAAGGAAAACAAAACCTTTTTTAAAATAGTTTTATGCTCTTCTTTACATGTAATTTTTGTATTACAATCTTTACTACTATTTATTGCTTAACTATACAATTGCATTGACTTTCTATTCTGACACTGAAGAATTGGTTCCCTTTTTTCCTATTTAGACTAGCCTGCTTTTCAAAAGGTGCAAAAATTCAAAGAATTCATACAGTAAAAGGAATCTTCTAATGTTTTAGCAGTCATGATTTATTGGCATTTCAGACTAACATTTCCCAACTCATTTCATCTTGCTTTTTTTAAATCAAAGAAGATCTTGAGAGGTAATATCCTGCTGCTCGTTTATTTAAACTTGTTCTGTGTTTCCTTCTGAATGTTGGTCTGTTTTGTCTTGATCTAATACAGGATAAGGGATTATAATACACTGACTTCTGGTGAATACTTCCTATATTCTGCCCCTTTCCTAAGAAATTTCCACTTGGTTATCACAGAGCCTATAAGCAAAAATCTAACAGCTTGAATTAAAACTTTGCACTGAACATTTTTTCGTTTGCTCTTACCTTAAGCAAATGCAAGATACTATAGAAAACCTCTAGAACCTGTACTTCTAACTGTTATTACAGTACCATAGAAAAGAACTACTGCTTGTTTTCTTTTTGAGTACCACTTCGGTGTATCTAAATGGCAAAGTTAGTGTGGCATTGAGTGAGAGTTCACACAGCTCTTCTCATTGCAAATGTGTTTAGTATGATGGATGTCTTCCTTTAAAGTCAGCTATTCAGCTAGGACTTGCTTTTGGTCAAGTTTGATTCCTGCACACCATCACAAACATGTATTCTATCTTATAGGAGGCCAGAAGAGCTATAGGCAGACATAAAAAGAAAAATTTAATCCTTGTGAAGTCCCCTGTTTGTTTTCTGCCATCACTTCACAAGAGGTATTGGTATGGGCCCAGTATCATGAACTAGTGCAGGTTTAAACTAGGAGCAGAATCAAGAATGTAGAAAGTACAGTTTTCAGTGGATATATAGTTTAGATGTGGAACCTTGATAAGCTTTTTGTTTGTAGCTAGCTGACTAAAAACAATAGAGCCGAATCTGTTTTCATTGATAGATGTATTAGCATAAAAATGCAAACCTGGGAGCTTGTTGAGTGTTGCTAATTTGTTCTTTTAAAACACAATCTGCTTTTCACTGAGAAGAAATGACATCAGGAGAGAAATGACCAAATGAATCAGCATGCAAGTTAAAAATTATTAGGTTTTATAAAATTTTCATACATGAAAAATCTTGAGAGAATTCTTTAAGAACTATGTTTTTCTGAAATTTACCATGCACAATGGCTTGTCCTTTTAACTGTCTCTGGTTTTAAACGTTTGTACAATTTAAAACTCATCCAGCCATTTTCCAGCACTCACTGATATTTCTAGTTTGCAGAATACAATAACTTAATAAAGGAACTTCACTGCAGTAGAACTGCACAGACATTGACACAACAGTCATAGAACAGATTAGAGTTGATAATTTTATTCATCTTAAAACAATATTATTTTATATGACTCAACATAATTAATTAAATTTTCTGTTTCTTGGATTTCTGCTTTAATTCTCTTCCAGTTTTTCAAACATTTAAACCCAATATTTCAGTAGTAGGATTAAAATTCAATAGAATTCAGTGCAATAATATTTCCAAATTATTTACCATTGCTGCTGTTTTGAAAAAGAGTTAGTAAAGCTGTTTACAAGAGATACAATTTCCACTAGTAAATTGCTGCATAGTTTTAATATATTTATTTTAGTCTTTTAATAAAGATCCTTCCTGACTCACTGTCATGGGTTCAGCAGTAGCAGTCATTTTTTCTCCTTCTTAGTGGCTGGTGCAGCACTGTGTTTCTAACTT
>WYDI02029105.1:0-16468 GCA_009867235.2 Psittacus erithacus | reverse complement strand
CTTCACCTGACTGCCATGATTTTTCAAATATGATGGACAGTGGCTTAGCAGCTTCATTTGCCAGCTCCTTCAGGACCTGTGGATGGATTTCATCAGGTCCCATGGACTTGTGCATGTTCAGGTTCTTAAGATGGTCTCGAACCTGATCCTCTGGCTCTGCACAGAGGGAGCTATGGTAGGAGGCACCCTGTTGGGAAATTGCCACACCGGGGCCATCAGGACACAGATTTGGCACTCTCTCCCATGTCCTCAGGTGCTGTTTCCCTGGCACTACA
This sequence comes from Psittacus erithacus, assembly GCA_009867235.2. Lineage (NCBI taxonomy): Eukaryota > Metazoa > Chordata > Aves > Psittaciformes > Psittacidae > Psittacus > Psittacus erithacus. The sequence goes on along the minus strand of WYDI02029105.1, from coordinate 16,193 downwards.
ATACAACCTCTGCAAGGATGCAGCACTGGACCACCTCACACACCTTGCTGACACTCCGTGCTCCCCATGTCCTCCTGGGAGGATAAAAGGGCTGTGCACAGCACTGTGCCCTCTCGGCTTTGCACACAAGTCCTGCTTCATGCCTTGCAAAAGCCCTGGGTCAGCAGCAGACAGGGAAAAGGAAGGGCCTCTTCCTCTGGTACCTTTGCCCAGAAACACCACCCCTACACAGGGCTGCTTCCCCTTCCCCAAGCCACCAGCGCCTTCCCCAGTGACCCTGACTCACTCCCACTGTGGCTGCTGGGTGATTAATTCAGTGTGAGTAATTTTGGAGCAGATGATCTCATTCACGTGGTTCCTGCTATTTCTCCAGCAGAGCAGAGGGAAGGGGGAAAAGAGAGGAGTGGACAGGAACAGGATGTCCATGACAGCCATCCCCTCCATGCATGCTCAGAAAGCCTGGCACCAGCTGCAGACCACTTATTGCTACAGGCAGAGCAGAAGGAAACTTGCTGGCAAATTGGTTTCTCTCAATAGAGGGAAATCTAATCATTTAGGCTGATAAGGGCTCAATTATGGCCTTGTAATAAGGCCAGTGTTTGGGACAGCAAGGAGCAGCCTCGCTTGCTGGGCTCCCAGGAGGGTGGGGAAGGCCCCTGATATGGAATGTGGCACTGGATGTCTGGGCCACTGGGGAATGCAAAGCTCTGCCTCTGCCAGGGGTCAGGGAGGCTTTGTGAGGGAATCTAGAGACCCACTAGGGTCCGGGGTGATGGACAGATGTCAGCCAGGAGAGTGAGGGCAGCAGCGCTGCCCTGTCCCAGGCTGCACCGAGAGGAAACTGGAGTGAACCCTATGAAATGGGATGAGATTAACCAAGCAGCTAAATTATTCTAAGCTAATAAAGTACCTGGTCCAGATGGCTCCCCCTATGAATACTATTAAAGAGAAAAACTTAGGGTAAATTAGGAGATTTGAGGCTGACGCTTTCAGCTCCTGAGCAGAGTGGGGAGCAGTCTCCTGCTCTCTGGCTGCCTCCAGGGGCAGATTTAAGGCTTCCCTGCAGCCCTGGAGAGAGGAGTATGTGTTCCTTCTTATCCAATTTCTGCTATTTTTCCCTCAGGAAGCCATGCTGCTGCTCTTGTTGCCTCCTGGCAGCACCAGTTTTGGAGCCATGGAGGTACTTTCCTGCCACACAGGTGCCCAGGCAAACCCCAGCTGCTTGGGATGCATTTGTGGAATATTTTCTGTCTCTAAGAGTGGTCTGAGCTATCAGATAACTCCAGCCTGGCACCATCCCCGCTGTCTGATGGGTGTCCACACTAAGACTCTACTGAGGGAACATGCAACATGAATTTACTCCTAACTTTTGGTGTCTGAAATAAGCCTCAAGCAGCAATAAGACTTGCACTGTGTTTGCCTTGCAAAGGGCTGAGATGCAGCTCAAGATGCAGAGGGGCTCTGCAGGAGTCTGCATTTGAAGGGCAAACTGCAAACCGCAGCATGCCAGGTGCTATTTATTCCTCCCTCACCCTGGGCAATGGATGCAAAAGGCAGTAAGTGAGATCTTGCTGCAGAGCTGGGGTAGATGCAGCCTTGACCTATGCTGAAGGGAGTGGGGCACAGCTTCAAAGGGCTTGGGACATCTGTGCCATGCAGAGGAGAGTGACTGCTCATGACATGTGCTTGACACCAGCCAGAGCAGCTCAGGACAGGGAAGCAGAGCAGGCAGGACTCCTCAGGAGCACAGCATTTCCTACCCACTGTCGTGATGGCTGGGATTGGATATTTAAGGCATATGAATATTCTAACAGGGACAGGGAGAAACTATGGCAGGGAGAAAAGAGCTGGTTTTGCTCTGCCCCGTCTGCAGTGACTGGGGCAATAGATGGCTGCTGTGTTCAGGTTCTAAATTCCCCTGATGAGATGTATAAGGTTGTTATTTGTTTTAATTAATGTGAAAGAAGTCATAGTGCCAGAAAGCAGTGAAAGGGGCGGAGCAGGGAGGGGAGATGGGGACATTTGGAATTGAGGCATTCTATTAATATCCCTGCTGTTGTATGAAAGGTCATTAATGAACCAAAGAAAAACGAGCAGGGAGGGAAACAAGAGAACTGAATCACTTTCTGCTTCCCATCACTTGCACTGTCACCAGGACACCTTCCAAGCCTTGCCGCAGTCCTGCTGCCCTGTGTTCTGTCTCTTTCCTTACTGTCTTTAGTCTACTGGGGGAGCCATGATCCTGCTGGCACTGGATGGGGTGGGAGAGTTTCTGAGAGCTAGTGCCACACGACACTGACACCCATCTGACATCCAGAGCAACATCACCTGCCTTGGCCCCAGGACCCTGCCTTGCAAATCTGCTGCTTCAGGCACTGAAATCCCAGCCCTGCCTTGATGTTTCACAGGGAGAGGTACTGTAACAGGCAGTAAAACCTCACTTGGTTTATTTATCTTATATTTTCTGTTCTTTTGGAGGTTGACGTGACCAGTGTGTGTTCCCAGCCCTGTGCTGAAGCTCTGCTTGCCCAGGAATTGATTTGCCACGCTTGAGATGGAAGCAAACAAAGACTAAATTTAAGCTATTTGTTCAGTATCTCAGTTACGCAATTGGACATCATAGATTAGGGAAGGTGACCTCCTGTAGTGCAGGGGGGATTTACTGACATGTTCGAGCAAATATTACACTTCCTGGGATCTAATACAGATCAGGATGGAGGAGAAAAGGGAACCAGCCTGGCTGCCTGGCCCATCTGCACTGCCTCACTGCATCACCTCTGCCTTTCCCCAGAGCCCCATACCACAGGACCAAGGATCTCCAACGAAGGGCCAGCATTGCTTCCTCCGGCAAGGATGAAAGGAAGAAAAAGAAAAATGAATGGGAGGGGAAGGTGGAATAAGTGAGCCTTTGCAGGATCTTGGCCACCTGCTAAGCATGGTGAGCCCCAGGAGATGAGGCTTTTGTTGCAGTCACCATTTCCCATACTCCTGGTTCCTGAGAGATTTGTGGTTTTGGTGGAGCCAAGGCTTTGGGCTTTTGGTTTGCTGCAGGGAGGCTCTCTGGGGCCAGGGCTAGTTTAAGGGCTGTGGCAATAGGCAGGAGCCAGGCAGAGGAGAGGACAAAACACTAGAGACCATGGGAAGATTCATTTGCTCAGAAGGCCATTAATGGACCAGAGATTTAAAATTTAAATCTGTGTGCTTGAAAACAGCAAAGAAGGGAAAGAAGCCGGGCGAGGACTGGTTTTTGCATTGCAAACTGACACTGCCTCTGTTTGTGAAAAGGCTTTTGACTGACAGCAAAGTTTGTCAGAGGCATCTGACGTTAGAGCTCTGAGCAGCGAGGTGTCACAGTGACAGCTTGCCAACAGCAACAGCAGCATCAGCTGCCTCTGGGTAGCTCCAAGCTCTTCTCCTTCTCGACAGGTTTCAGAGCAGATGAGTGGCTGCCCCAGCACCAACCTGTCCTCTGCCTGGGTCACTCCTGGGTGGAGGAGGAAAGGAAAGATGCTTTCATGCCACATGGCTACAGAGTTGCTGTACCCCAGTAATGGAGCCACAGCCCTTTCTCTGCCTTCCGAAAATTCATGAATGTGTAAGTGCCAGACTGCAGCACTAACCAACCTCCTCCTGGGCCTTCCCCCTTTTCTTGCTGGCTTCTGTGCCACCTCTGACATGACCTGGATGAACTAAGGGCTCTGCAGGAAGCAAACCAGGCAAATCAGCAGGAGACTAAACCAGTTTATTGCATGCTTTGACACTGAAACAATATCATACCTCTGGCAGTGGCAAGGCCAGGGCAGAGCAGAGGATAGAGGAGGAGGCTAGGGTGAAGGCAGCGCAAATGGATCATGCTTGCTCTCTTGATGTGAAGTCTTGCAAATGGAAATGATTTGTCAGAAGAGCATCTGTTCCTCCGGCAGGGGCTGTACCACTGCAGGCATCCTCCAGAGACATCGCTGGCTCTTCCTGCAAATACATAAATCAATAAAAGCAATGGCTACAGTGAGGGATTTAGCCATCCAGGCTTGGAAACACCTGAGTCATGGCATAATTGCCTGTGGCTGTGGCTGGATGGGTTTTCTGAGCCCCAGTACACCTGCTTGCTGCCGAAGTGGTTTAGTCCATCTGTTTAATGCTGTGCTAGCTGAGAAACTGTTTCTCTGCTTTGGCTTTAAATGATGAATTATTGCCTGAAAGATTATCCTTTGTTTATGTCTCTTTGTTCCAGTGACCCCCTTGGTTGCCCTTCTTCACACCTCTGCTCAGGCGCTGCAGGAGCAAGGGCACAGGGAACAGGAGGCATGAGCATCCCAGCCCTTCATATCAGACTGTTGATCTTTCTTTCAAGACACTTGTCCCCAGTTGAAATCCTGCCTCTGTTCAGCTCATGGCTTCTCCAAAACACAGAGCAGGGTCTGGCTCTCCTGAGACTAGAAAAAAGCATAAGAAATATGTAATAGCTGTAATAAAAAAGGTGGTGAGAAGGCCCAACCTCCACATCTCAACTTCTCCCTGCTATCACCTCCTGCCTCTAACTTCTTTCACTTCCATGGAGTTCTCTGTGGCTTGAGGCTGTTCTCTCTGCTTGAACAGGAAGGTCTGTGTGTGCTCATCCCCCTCTTCTCTGGCCCTATTCAAATGACCTCCTCTGTTTTCCCTGTGTCCTGTGGTCTCTAGAGGAGGAATTCACCAGCTTGATTTGTGGTCTAGATAATCTCCCTCATGAAAATCCTTGGGTTGTAACTCTCTTAAGAGGGCCAAATACTTTCCCTCTGAAATTTGGTGTTAGTTGCTGCTCTGCTGATGCAAGTGTGAAAGTGTTAAACCCCTTAAGCCAGCTGGGTCTTCAACCCTAAATCAATAGAAGCAGCAACCGCAATCCCAAAACCACCACTAAGAAGCTCCCATTTCATCTGTGTGTTTCTGAGAATAGGAGCCCAAATGCCACTCTCTTCCCTGACAACATGGACCAGCCACTTGGGAACCAGGTTTTCATGCAAATGAAACAAAACTGTTGAATCTCACTGAGATTCATAAGCCCAGCTCAGCGCAAGAGCCAGAATAAAGCAATGAAGTGACAGGATTGATTCAGCTGTAATTTAGTTAGAGTTGGGGTGGGAAATCTGCAGAAGGTCACAGTGACACTAAAGAAGTGTCTTGTATTAAACTCAGCTCAGGTTTTCATGTCTCAGTAAAAGAGCTGGAGCATCTATAACTAGTAGCAGGTTATTTTTGGCATCCCAACCTATTTTGTAGTTCCCAGGAGGGCAAAACTGCTTCTCTTTGACTTTGCAAAGCCCGGATTTCTTTTTGTGTCTGCAGGATGCATTTAAATTCTTCTGCCACAGCCTGTCTTAACAAAAACTCACAGGTCCAGGCAATTAATCTTCTTGCTTGCTTTGCACAAAGCAAAGAGCCCAAAAACCTAGACAAGGGCTGTGTTGTCCAAGCTTCTGTTCAAAATGACAACGCAAAAGGGTATCACAGCCCTAAAAAGCCTGAATTCTCAGCAGATGCAGTGGTCTGAGGGATCACTCTATTATTTCTTTCTTACAGGCCACTTTGCTTGAGGTCACTTGGAAAGTCAGCAACAGAGGCTGGCACCAGAACCAGGCCACCAGTGGTTCCATGGGCCCATCATCAGACAGGTGCCCACGACTCTCTCTTCCTTTAGCATGTTCCTTCCCGAGTCCCACATGCATCCACACCATGTTCCCGCACTTCCTCAGGCTGTTTGTGAGATTGGTGCCAGTTTTGCAACGCTCTGTGTGACATCTGGTCTGTCTTCTTTCCCACTTCTCCCAAGTGGAGATAGCCAGGAAAATATTTAAGCCATCATACACAAGCCCATCAAAATCCAAGTACTTCACAAAATTGACTGCGTTTCACTGGAATGTTGTTTTGAAATGAAACAGACAAACAAAAAGATCTGGCAGCATCCAAACATCTTGTTTCAGCGCTTTCAGGAGAAAGAAAACCTCCTGTTTTACTCTGAAAAGGCTTTTCACTGCTGAGATTGTTTCAGAAAATAGCTAAATCAAATGGAAAGAAAACTAAATATCGAAGTCTTTTGGAGATGGATGCAGTTTCTATATTTTTCTCTGCTGGGCAGCCAAGGAGAGACAATGCCATGCTGGGCATCCCACCCAGTACAGTGCTGGCACAGCACTGGTTGCCTCTGGCTCCCTGTGCATGCATGGGGGGCAACAGAAGAGCAGGGAGGTGGCACAGATCTAGCTAAAAGCTGGGAAAACCAAGCAGTATCAGAGAAACCCTGCTGTCCATAAGGAGATGCTCTTCCTCTCATCAAGGACTAATGCCCACAATAAAGTTGTGCACTGAAGAAGGACAGAGGGGACTTGTGATATGATGAGAGCAGGTGTCTTAAGAGGTGTTTCCTGCCTCTGTCTCCTGCATGAGAAAGAACCAGGTGGGTTCTTCCATTGCTTCAATGCGTGTAACGCCCACAGCATGTGCCTGGGACAGGAGTGCTCCTGCACTGCCCGTGCCAAGGTCCCATCCCAGCAAGGTGGGGACCACAGAGCTGAGTGCTGCAGCTGAGCATCCTGCAGCTCCCCCAGCAGCCAGGCAGTGGAAGCAAACCCCATGGGCTGCGGTACAGCTCACAGAGTGCACAGGTTTCTGCTGCAAAGTTCATTATAGGAGAGTTTTCAGGGAATTCAGGGCTCTGAGCTTAAGCCTGGCGTTCAGCTGCCCAGATATCTAATCTATTCATATCTCAGTATTTCACATTTCCTTCAAATACTTGGATGTCTAAGGCCACTGTAACTCTTGGCCTTGATAGGAAGTAGAGCTCCTGGCACAGGGAAGCTGGGCAGATGCCTGGCAGAGCAATCAGCTAGGGACTAAGGGAAGTGTGCGTAGGGGCAGCATCTCCTCCAGTGTCCATCCAGGGCTCCAGCATTGAGTGTATTTTGTCCTGAAAAGCAAAAAACAAGAAAAAACTGAAAATGGACTCGAGCCACTGGTTCTCCATAGTGAGCTGGTACCGATGCTGAAGAGACTACTAAGACCTTGGGCAGACACTGCTGGAGAAACAAAGTTCCTGCCTCCGTTATTGATGTCAATTTTAGACAGGCAGGAGGGAGAAAAGCAAACACGGTATTTACAAAACTGAAAAAACCCTAAGCCTTAGCCTCCAGGATGGGGATTATCTTGTCCACCCAACCCACAAGGGATCCAGAGAAGAGCTGGTACAGTATGTGCTGGTGCATAGTCAGTGGTGAATACCTACTTCCCATATTTCTACATCCTTCACAATTTTATTGAAATAAACTAAAAGCAAGTCTTGGACCTTGTAAGACAAGGTAGTTATCTCTACAGCCAGCCAGCAACAGATTTATTGACCTCTAAGACGCATTCAAACCATATTTTCTTTCTTGTGACAAGTGTCCTATTTTATTAAAGCAGTTTTTCAGCAGTCCTGAATCAATGCTGCAACTCCATTTTGTCAAAAGCCAACTGAAGATGGTTTGTTTTCTACTAGAGTCAAGGAAACTGAACCCTGAGCCTTCGTGAAACAGCGAACATCAAGCCTTTAATGGTAAGAATTGAAGTACAAAAAGGGCACGTTTTCAGGCAATAATGATAAACACTTTAATAGTTGAACTTGAAAGTGAGGGAGTCTTTCTGGCAGCAAGAAAAAATACAGTAAACTGTTTTTACAAGACTTTCACTGAGTATTTGAATGAGTGGGACTTAATTTTGAAGATTGGAAGCAATTTGAAGAGCTCTCTGTGGCAAAAAGTGTGGAACCCAATCTGAATTGCATTGGTAATGTTGACAACGATGTCCTCAAAAAGACTGGCAAAGATGAAGCATTTGATGAGTTTGCAAATGTAAAAAAAAAGTTGAAATTAAATATGAAGAGGGGAATAAAAATAAGACTGGTGAGATAAGAAATGGAGTGATAAATCCATGCATTTAGGGTTAAATATAGTGTCTGTAAAAACATGAAAACATTATCTGTGTTTTTACTGGTAGCACCAGAGCCAATCTATCTTTATAGACAGATGATAAGAAATATAATGGCTCTGAGACTACTAAAGCAATCCATGTAAAAATATATTTCCAAGATATGCTTGTAGTGAATTTTATCATGTTCTTCTTTAAACTTTTAGAAAATATATATTCTTCCCAGTACAAAATCTCTTATATTTCCTCCTAGGGTTTTCTATATTTAGAGAATTAAGAGAGGAGTTACAACACTTGAAAGGGCAGTCCGTTAATGGCATATATAGATAAGGCATTTTGAAAGGTAATGCACATTATTTTTGGCTTTAAGATGGGTTACGTCAGAAGACAGATGAGAGCTGGGAAGCTAAATGTGAGCTTGCTGTGAAGAACACAGCAGGTTATTGAGATCTCTGTTTATTTTCAAGTTGATGCAGTGTTTTAGGGTATTATGGTAAAACTTGTGCTATCACTTGGTTGATCATAACTGGCCTTGCCTTCAGTTTGTAGTCACACAGTTTGAATCACAGCTTCAAATTATTTGTCTTGTATAGTCTTCTATAAACAATCTGTTGGGGCTCCTTATGTAACATTATTCCTCTCAAGTTCAGCAAAAAATGCTGCATCGTGAAAAATGTGCATAATGTATAACAAATTTAGCCCCCCTGGTAACTGCAGACAAGCGAATCTTCCTTTCATTTTGGAACATGGTTATCGCAGCCTGGAGGAAAGAGGGAGAGAAAATACAGGGCAAAATACCAAGGAAAAGGGTAAATGCAGCCTTTGGGGCAGAACTATAAAATATAAATGTGTTTTACCAAACTGTTGCTGGCTTTTGAGATGAAGAAAAAGCATTTTTCCCTTTCTCCATTGGTTTCTAGGGTCTTGCCCCACACTGCAGGACACAAAAGCTTTTTTGGCTGAGACCAGCCTCAGCGCAGGTGCAAGATGTCAACACATTCAGAGTACCCTCAAGTGCTTGCAGTGACTTCTCCCTCCAAGAAGCAATTTTGCTGCAGCTACTATGTTGCATCTCATTCTATAAATCTGTCAATGTCTATCCAAGCCCGGAGCAAATCCATTTGCTACAACTTTTACAAGTACTAAAGCCCATCTGTAGGAAGCTGCGCACAGGATTATTTCTGTCCTGTTCTTATTACAGACTCAGCAGACTCATTTAAAAAAGATATTTCACAAACCTGTTGCCTCCCAGGCTGAGAGCATGTGCGCAAAGCGGATGGTAGTCCCAAAACCACAGACTTCAGCAGCATGGATGATCCCAATATGCCACTCCTGTGGAGGGAGCAGAAATGTTGAGATGAGGCATGCTACTGTGAGGAACATTTCATCCACATGAGTATTTATTCTGGCAACTAAAGGAACTAACATTAAATCTAAATTACCATTCACTGAGCTGCTGAGAGTATCTGCTCTAAGGGAGGGTTTATGCCAGAGACTGCAGGAAAACCTGAACAAAATCAGCTTAAGCACCAGCAGCATGCTAGTTGCTGCAGCACAGAGTTTACATGCCCTTGTTCCACCTGGAGAAGAGAAGGATCTGGGAAACCTTACAGCAGCTCCCAGTGCCTAAAGGGGCTAAGAGCAAAGCTGGAGAGGAGCTTTGGACAAGGGCCTGTAGGGACGGGACAAGGGGGAATGGTTTTAACCTGCCAGAGAGGAGACTGAGATTAGATACTAGGAAGAAATTCTATGCTATGAGGGTGGTAGGGTGCTGGCACAGGGTGCCCAGAGAAGCTGTGGCTACCCCATCCCTGGCAGTGTTCAAGGCCAGGTTGGACACAGGGGCTTGGAGCAACTTGCTCTAGTGGAAGGTGTCCCTGCCTGTGGCAGTGGGTTGGAACTGGATGAGCTTTAAGGTCTCTTCAACCCAAACCAGCCTGGGACTCTACAATTTTCTGGGTTTCTTGACCTCCTGACAAGGGGCTGAGCTACCCAAGCCCTGCAAAGCTGGCTTGAGGCATTGGGGCTGCCCGGGGCATTGGGGCTGCCCAGGGCATGGGGTGATCCCTGCTATGGGATTCTTTCTGGGGATGGCTGGAGGTGTTCTGCACTGAGGGCTGCTGAACTACACATGGAGGCAGCTCACAAACACATCCTTATTTAAAAAGCTAGATTTGTATTTTCAAACTTGGAAGCTAATATCAGAAAGATGAGATGTCTATATTCTGTATTCCTTCCAGGTAAGCAGAACTTGCCAGTCTTGGCACTGAATATTTAAACATTTACTCTCCTTTCACACACACTGTGTGTATGCAGTGGGAATCAGGTGGATGCATAGTCCTTTTAAGGTCAATGAGAGAAGTAAGCCTAAATCTTTCTAAGTATGACTTGGGACGGGTGCCATACTATGGCTATGTAATTTGGCTGGATAGTTTTAAGACATCTTAATTCTCCAGCCATCATTACCTAGCTCGGTTATCATTCATACATTTCTATATGCTAGTTTGATTGGAGGAAAGAGGCTGGAAATTTACAGCTAAAGTGGATGAGTCTGTATTTTTGGAATTGGAGTTAAATTACCCACTAATTGAAGCATTATTGTGTTTTACAATAATTGCTGATTAAAATTAAAATGCACTAAATTCCACCTGTCATTCCCAGTATCGCCTCCACTTGTGACAATGCCAACACCACAAGCGGGTATGAATGAAAGGACTGAAGGAAGTGGGTTGTCTGCACAATTCCATGCTTTCATTCTGCCACAATCTGCTAACGCTTTTCACTCAAACCTTCAGGATATTTTCCACAAAATCTCCACTCCACAGAATGCTGTGTAGAATGAAGATACTGTGGTCCAGGTTTTCAAAAGCAACCTCTTTGTTTTCATACCCATGCAGGACAGATATCCACCTGAGCTGCAACGCTCTACTGCTTGTGGCCAATCAACCTGCTGCTTTAATATCCAGGTGCTTATAACTATTAATTGAGTTTCCAGGTGGGCTTTTCTCTCATTAAGCTCTATAGAGGAGCTAGATGAGTTCCTACTTAGTGTCTCATTTTTGCTCCTGGCCCTAAGTCCATTTCTCTGGCTCTCTTGAACTTGCTTGTGGCTGCAAAACTTCTTTGGACTGGTTAAAGTCCCCAATCCTTTCCTTCTCCTCTTGTGCCTCCTAAAGTTCAGCAGTTTTGGCTTCTTTCTTGCTGTTGCTCTTCTTTCCTCTTTTTCACAGGTCTTTCAAACTCTTCCTCAGTGTGCCTAACATTTCAAAGTCTGGAGAGCTTGGGAATAGCATGGCCTCTAGGGAGGTGACGTGTTTATGATAAACCAGGGAAGTGGATAAGCAAGAACCTGCTCTTAACAGTATTATCTATATGCAGGTGTCTCCTCTTCCCCCTTGCTTGTGGCTGAATATTGGAATAGACAACATGCGTCTGCAAATTACCACTACCCTGCACTTCATCAGTCTGGGTTCACATTTTAGTCACTGGGAAAGAATCAGCTTGATTTAACATCCATTTACTGTCTTGTCTGACTGAACTGGAAAAAAACACCAAGCAACACAAAGCCCCAACATTTGGGAAGGCACAGTGAAGCAGAGGATAGTCTGCTGAGTTATACCCCATGGCAGTGCCTAGCCCATTCCCATACTCCTGCTCCCAGGGGTTGGAAGCCACTGAATGGGCTGAACCTGTCCAAATTTAGTAGGTACCAGCAGTAAAAACAGAGTACAGCATGTACTGCGTAGCCTCAACTCAAGTCTTGACCCTTGGGAAAAGGCAGGCTAGACAAACGTGAGAAGCATGGCTAGCAAGGGACCTAACAATGACAGCATCGCATTACTCATCCTCTTGGCTCTGTCTTACTAGTGGTTTAGCACCTTTGTGGGCTTGGTTTTGATAGCAAGAGAGATGTGACTTTAAGTCAACAGGATATTGGGAGAAAAGGGTGGAAGAACTGCAAGACTGAACACAAATCTGCTTCTAGATGGGATCTGGGCTTAAATAAGTGCAGCGCATTTTGAATGCCACCATGCACACAGCGTAGTGTTCTGGCTCTTTAGGGCAGCACTTGCTATGCCATCGCAGGGCATGCATGTGGTTGGGCTATCAACAAACCAGAGCGCTCCTGGCTTGCCTGGATTCCAGCCAGCAAAGGATGCTGTAAAAGCCTGTCTGGCTTACAATGCAATTTTGCTAAGGTTAGAATATTGCTTGCATTAGTGAAAAGCAGACAGTAGTCTTGAGATTAAGGCAGGAAATCTGCATTCAATTCTTAGCTCCAACAAAGACTTTCCTTATGTGGTCTTGGGCAAGCCAAGTAAAACTCCCATGCTTTGTACCCTGAACTTGTATGAGAAGAATTAAATTGCTTTCTGCTCTTTATCTTGACTACTTAGACAGTGAGCACTTGGGGAATAGAGAGGCTTTCACTCTGTGTTCAGCATCAGTCTGCAATATTCTCTCAATATAAATAACGAGAAATAATAAATTAAAATACATATTGTTATACAGGTTATACAACCAAGCCCAGTGAAACTGGTACTTGGTGTAGTTGGGCACATTGGCTCACTGTCTCTCAGCACCATCCTATATTGCTGCAAAGCTGCAAAACTGGAGGTGGCAATGCTAGTACATTCTATAGTGTTTATTCAGCGGTTATCTGTATCCATGCTCAGCACATCTCACCTCCTGCCCTCCAGTTTGCCCAGAAAGACCAAGAGGAACTTGAGTCAGGTAAGGGAATCAGTTACAGCCCTGGACAGCAGGGATGGTCAGGTTTGCATTTGCTTTCATGAGCTGGAGAACATCATGTACTGCCAGCTAGGAACTGCCTGGCTCTGGCATCAGCTTCGCCCTGGGGAAGGAGAGGTTGTGTGAGACAGGAGGAGCTCAACTCTCCTTACCCTTAGGGATGCTGTATTTACTCTGAGTAGATTTATTCACGAGATGTGTTTGCACTAGCAGGATTTGTTTCTCTGATGCATTTTTGCTCCTAGCACATGGACTCTTTTTTGAGCAAGCAGTGGGCAGGCGGGGCTGAGAGAGCAACGCGCACAAACCAGGGAGTTTGGGTTTATTTCCAAACAGGCACACACAGAACTGTAGGGGAGTACAAGAGGGAGAAGGCAGTATATCCTCTCACGCCACTCTACAAAACCTAACTTCCTAGGCTGACCCAGACACCTAAGAGTGAAGGCAAAAATATAAGCTACATGACTAGTGGGAAGAGAAAGAGCCAGCAGGAAAAATCTATCAAAGCTTTCCATGGTTCAATCAGTTAGAGCCTGCTTCACTGGGGAAACAATCAATTAACCACTTCCACTAGAGCACCCACAAATGTGCTATTCTGGAGGCAGTAAATCTTTGAGTTTATTTGTTCTCAGTTGCACTCTCAGCTTATTTACAACATCTCAGGAATCTTCCGCCTTGTTTATCCTCACTTCTCTAGATCTCTCCTAAGGATCTTTCTGTCCATGATGATCAGTGAAGAGGAATGCTTATGGAGTAACAGTTTCCAGCTTCACTGCAAATCCTTATTTCCCTTAAACAGGCAGCCAAAACAAACTGTTTCCTCCAGGCATCTGGAGGGCATTATGCCTTAAACTGTCCATCTGATTTCCAGCTGTCAATGCATTTTGTCTCACTTCAAGGCAGATGGTTTTGGTTTAGGATGTTTTGGCCTAACCAGTAATCAAAAAGCCGTGCATTACATGAGTTAGGCAGGTCCCTGTCCTGAGGAGCAAAATGTAGCAGGCAAATGAGAGGCAGATGACACCAAAGCTACGGGATGAGGCTGCCACCACTCAGCCCAAGGCCCTCTGAAACAGAAAGGTGCAAGAAAGGACCTGAGCATGAGCAGTCCCACAGGTATGGTAAAGAGGGAGCTGTGAGACAGCTTGGATAAAAAGGCACAACAGGAGGACTGAGAAGATGTGTTGAGAAGGTGCGCCTGCAGAGGGAGAGGAAGCTGGCAGATGAAGGTGCGCAGTGGGCCATGGTGATGGTCCCCCTCAGCACCTCATTGGTAGATCTCAAAGCACTCAGAGCAGAAGGATCCCAGCCCACTGGCAAAGAAAGTGAAGTACAGAAAAGACCACTAGGGTAAAGATCAGATACCCAAACCACAGGCCTGTGCTGTCCATTAGGCACTGGTACCTCTGCCATCACTATGCTTTCAAGATGCAGTGAAACACGAGATGTCTGTAATTCTGTTTAGATGACCACAGCATAAAATTGAGACTAAATTTCTATTCCCCATTTAAATTTTTCCTTGCATGCTTTAAATGAATGGAAAGCAGCTCCCAGCACTTCTAGGTACCTCCTGTGCCTAGGAACCTGGAAGCAGATTCTGATTCACAGATGCTTCTTGCTCCTCGGATCAAATGTGCTGCCAGGACCGCTAGACAGGAGCTGTCTTAACAGCTTTAGTGCACTTGGATTTGTCCCTATTGCTGCTAATGCCTTGATTGGTGCTATTGAAATCTCTTTTTAAACATATGGTAATACATTCCTTACTGATATCCCTGCCTTTCAAAACTCAGACCTGGAGTCATCATTGTCTGTAATAAGTTCATTCTGTTCCTTCTGCTTTACTGCCTCCCCAGTCTGGCTCTGATGAGGAATTCATGTAACTCACTAACTCCAGAGCAAATTTTGATTAGTTTTTGAATTAAACAACGTATTTTCTATTAGGAAGCTCTGCAAGCTCAGCCTGGCATCTGATATTCAAATGACCTCTGGATGCATCACCAATAATGAAAACTCTAGATGTCAGGGCTGGGAGTGCACTAATCAGCTTTAATTGCCCTGACAAGCCTCATCTGGGACTCACATTCACTCCCTCTGCTAGGAGCTCTATTTAACCTCCAACCCCAGGGACCTTCACTTCTTACCTGGGTCATGTTGTAAGTGAGCATGTCCCAGGCCTGTTCCTGTGTGGGGCTGCTTCTGGCTCCCTTTCTGTGGGAGCAGCCCTGTTCTCACTGCTTCCTCACGCTGGCAGCCACAAACACACTTTGGTAGGATTTTCAGTGGATAGAAAACTCTTACTGGATTGTTTCATCAAGTGCTTGAGAGAAGAGTACAGGTAATCTTATGGGCTCTAATTCTCAAGTTGCTTGCTGTGAAATAAACCCAAAAGCAGTATTTGTAAGTATGAGGTCTCTAGCTCTACTAGAGCTCTAGTGGGGATGAGCTGAGTGCTGGGAACGACTGACTGACTCTGGGATGCTCAGTCCAGTCATCTTCCAGTTGTCTGCAGCTGGGCTCCAGTGCAGCAGGAGGAAAGCTCTTTTCCACTTCAGGCTGTGGCTCTGCAGCACTTGGTGTACAGTAGTTTTAGCCGCAATTCTCCTTAGATGTCGGGCTCTAATCTGCATTCTTGGAATAGCACAAACAGACCTGTAACTTCATGCATTCAATGGGATGGCATCTGGGAATCGTGATGGGTCGACAGGCCAAGTGCATGACAAACATAGTCCTCTGTGCCCTGAGGGGACAGCAGCCATGCTGGGGAGCTCAAGTTGCTGTCAGAAAACATGCTCTCTCTGGTCCCATACCAGGATTTGTTGCACTGAATAAATAAGGACATGCTGGTTTCCTTTCCCAAAGTGGAAATGGGTGATACTGTGATGTCTATACTCAGACAGCACCTGCGGAGAGCTGGTACTTTTGAGGCAGCAAGTCTCCATCAGGCTTGTCAGAAAAGACATACATGGAGCTAGCTTTTGGGAAGGATCTAAAATTTGCTCTCTTCACAGAACAACTTCCCACCAGCACCTACCTAATGGCGTGCTGCAGAACTGGTTTAAATGTGCAGCCAAGCAGGCAGCAGCCTTCCTATCAATCACCAAGGAAGACCACTGGTTTTATGTGCTTTCTGCTTGGGAGCTTGCATGCTTCCAGGGTCTTTCAGTGTTTTGAGGGGTTGGTTGGTTTTGGTGGGTTTTCTGGTGCCTGAAGGCAGGTACGGGAAAAAGAAGACTCTTCTGCTGGTGGGCAGCAATGACAAAGTCCCTTGGGATGTGGATGAAGGAAAGGGGAAAAAGTTCAATGCACAGAATTGCTATTGTGGCCTGGTTGGGAATAGCCTCTTCTGGGGACAGAGAGGGGCTTTGGATACAGGCAACAACTGAAACGTTTCTTTAGAGGTGAGAGGGAAGGATCGCACTGTGAGGCTGCTGAGGCGCTGGCACAGTGTGCCCAGAGAAGCTGTGGCTGCCCCATCCCTGGCAGTGTTCAAGGCCACGTTGGAC
>WYDI02029104.1:0-27526 GCA_009867235.2 Psittacus erithacus | reverse complement strand
GCATTCCTTCCCTCCAGCATATCAACTGAATCACACAGCTTGGTGTCATCAGCAAACTTGCTGAGGGCGCACTCAATGCCACTGTCCATGTCACTGACAAAGATGTTGAACAAGAATACTGCTAAGACTGCAAAGCAACTGCCAATTGTTTTCAGGAACTTGACAACCTTACTCTTCCCATATGGAAAAAAATTACATCTTTGAATCACAGAGTTTCTATGGCACTAGATGGTTATTAAAATAACTTCGTGGTGGCACAACCTATAATCAGTACCAGGACTACCTACTGAAATCAAAGGAAACTGAAGACGGAAAGGCATAAAAATCTGCTATTTAAAAATCAGAAAGACAAAATAGTAAAAAAGTTTACCTGGTAATCGGGCTTTGTAAAGTAATCTAAATTAGCAATGTGATCCAGAAAGACATTGAATTCTTGGGGAAGATGTTTCAACATAAGTCTGTGCTCGTACCTTTCTTTAATGGAGCCCACTTGCTCCTAGGAGTAAATATCACAGCAAACATTAATACTTCTTCATTCTCTGCTATGACATATTCACCTTGTAACTTACAGCCATTCAATACACTACTGGCCAGAAAGACAGGCAAGTACATTACATTGAATATGACAGAAGAAAGCAGTTCTACATCAGACAGCAAGATAAGAGATTCTGTCATTGCCCTCAGTACACACGCAAAATAATGTACAAACTTCAAACTGAATATGAAATGCCATTTAATTTTCTGCTGTGCTTGAACGCTGCCTGACATCAAGGCATCATCTGAAGTTCAGTCACTTTTTGGTGTATATTTTGGTCATCACAGTATACTGCATAAGATTAGTAAATTCTGCTTGGTGTAATAGGAATAAATCAAAACAAAAAAAATACAAAGACATACTACTTGCATACCACTTGTCATCTACCAATGCATAAACTATACCAGAGACTGACCTGATCTGAAAAAAAGCTGAAAGAAGCAATAATAGGCTAAGTAGATGTTGTTCACATATGTCACCTATGTTATGTATGACTAAAGGCATTACTGCATATTGACTGATTCACTTTTGGTCACCAGCAAATAAGAAATGCCCATTTCAAAAATAATCAAAATAGATGAGAAATTCTAAATCTGTGATTGGGGAAATAAAAAAGTACTCAAGTGAAAACAGGAAAATTAAATAAATGGCATATATACACTTACTTTTGCCTTTCAAACATTTGCAAACTAGATGTTCAATCCACTTCCTGCCTAGAACAGTTCATAAAACTTGATTGCTTTTTATACCATGACACTAGCAATGAGAACTAACAGTTAGAAAACACTAGAAAATGTAATGTTAAAATTAACGAACCAGAGATTCTTAGTATAATCTTTATCACAGCATTTGCCTGCAATTCAGAAGTAAATCTCCCTCATGCTCTTTGGTTTCACTTCTAGGTTTACCTTATCTTTGATTTTTCTCCAAGGCAGCTGCCCAACCACAAATTCCACCAACATGTAGAACAGGGACCAGAGGTCATCATGTCTACCCATTTCCTGTAAAAAAGAAATATTAATCTAATGAATCTTACAAGTACCTAGAAGACAAAAGTGAGGAACAGATTCTTTACTGCTCTGGGGACTTAAATTATTATAGATTAAAAAATAATATAATCAACACTGCAAAAAAAGTTTGTATAATTAAATCCAGCAACTATTGCAAATAGTAAATTTCCATAGAAGATACACAGAAACAAAATAGAAGCTGAAGTGTGTTAAAATAACACTGAAAATCTCTATACTGGAAGAGCTGTTTATTCAGATTTCTTCAGTGTATGATGTTAGGATAGCATCCTGGACATTAGGTATTTTAGAAAACTCAGTAACTTCACCTTTTAATTTATTAACTTACAATAAAAATGAACATCAAAGGTAACTATTAAAATCACTATTATTTCTACAACAAGAAGTTTTTTACCCATGACTACTGTGTATTATCCTTTCCCGAAATCTGTAAGTATTAATTTCTACATATACACTTTTGGAAATTAGAATTTAATCAGTACTTACAGTATTAATTTATACATAATAAGTACACACATAAGAACACATAAACACATTCATAAGAATACAGAAAGAAAAGTAATAGCAACTGCATTACAGACTGCTTTCAGATACATGAGATGGGTATGATACAGAAGGAGATACTCACTCTGTTTCTATGAGCATTGATTGATGCATATCGTACTGTTCCTCGAAAACCAGCGACAGCTCGTGGCTATCAAAGAATAGAAAAAGATTCTCACTGTCAAGAAATAAACCCTCTGACTACTTAACTTAGCACATACAAAGTTAGTACAGAGCCATAAGAACTACCATTTGAGGCTTTGTTTCCAATTTACTGTTTTTACAAGTTCTCAGTGGAAATCCACGTAGGTTCCACAAAGTGATGCACGCCACAGTTTTTTAAACCATCTCTTTATGCTATGTTTTTGTTCCTCACAGGCATCAAGTCTTGTTTAATTCATCCCTCACAAAAGCTGTATGGCAGAACTATTCCTCTTTTTTATTTTTTTTCACAATAATGAAATTATTTCTTGGTTTTAACTATTAGAAGTTTGCGTTTCTAAATTCTAAACCATAATGATTTCTTCCATTTCGCTATAACACCAATATGACATGGTGCGAGCAGACAACCAGGCATTTATTGACATGTGCTACCAACATTTGCACAAATTAATTTCTGAACTAGCAAACCAATCAACTTCTTGAGAAATTCCAAAAGCAGGGAAAGCCACAGGTAAGTCTCAAAGCTGTGGCTGAGCAATAAACAGCAAAGGCTGCACTACAGGCACCTGTTAAAAACATTTCTTTCTTTTCTAGTTTCTCAGTATCAGCGTAAATGAATATCCCGGACACTCCAGATACTGTATGAATTGTCACTCGTTGTTTTATAATCACAGAATATATTTTCCCATCTTTCTTTCCTTCAAATAAAATGTTACAAAAAGAATTTCATAATTGATAATAGTGATAATTAGCACATATTTACAACTTAAAAAAAAAAATCCAATCATGGTGTTATTACATTGTGTAAGACAGACACCCAACCCATGCTATCCCCTTAATTATTCATTCTGTATAAGAGAACTACCAGAACTACTGAATTTGCTTTCTCTTAGACAGTCTTATCTTCGCAAGTAACAATTCTGTCTTTCCTCTAACAGTGAATGTGAGAACCTTTATCTTCCTCACCTCTGACTTGTACTTATTGGGTATTGCTGATCTGTCTGCCTGCCCCACACTTATGACAATTCTTAGGATTTTTCACAAAATCTGCACAATACATTGAAAAGTCTGGTTTGATATACACAGAGATAACCACAACACAAGTTTATTACCCTATTAAGATAATACACTTCAGGCTCCCCCTGAGTCTGTACACAAAGGTATAATTTCTTCTTATTTACCAAGAGACGCTACACAGAGGCATCATTTAAGTACATCAGGAGTTGCCTATCACTTAAATCCATCAGAATTATATAGCACTAGCTTTTAAAAGGATTCAACAGCCCATATAATCAATGTCTGCCAGGGTAGTACAACAAGAGCTGAATCAATGTTAGTTAAGGTGGAGAATATTTTCTGAGATGTCCTTAGCATGTGCACGTTCTTAGATGATGTTCCATAAATTTTAGATCTTGCACATTATCATGAAGTTTAAATGGTGCTTGCGACACATTTTGTGTTCAGGCAGGACAGACAATTGTGTTACTATCTTAAATCTTGTGAGTATATCATATTCCATACTGAACACTACCCTGAAATGAAGCGTAAGACTGTAATTGCAGAAATTTCACAGTACCAACAATAGCTCAAAATGCTTTGGAACTGCTACATTTCAGGAGAAACTAATTAAAACAAAAAAATAAAAAAGGGACTTAAATTTCCTTATCAGTAGTTCTGAAGACTGACAAACCATCCAAGTAAGAATAATTCAGCATCAGGGCCAAGACAAACAAAATACAGGTAAATTTCCAAAACCAAGCTCTTTGATGAATAGCGCTTCTTCAGAAGGGCACCAAGAGCTTAACTTTGAAACACCCAAAAATAGAAATATGGCAAATCCCAAGCGCATAAAGTTTCAAAAAATGAAATCAAATGGTAACTGTCTTCAGCTTCTAGTCTGAACGTTACAAAGGAAGGACTATGTTTAGTTTTACTAAGCAAAACATTTCCATTCTGGTGAAAGTAATGAAAAATATGAGAACTAGGATGAAATGAGACTTTTATTCCTAGAGGTACAACTTTAACTTCTACTTGATAACTACCACAAGAATATTTCAGTTGCTTGATAAGGAAATAAAACAGTAAGAAATGGCACATGGAATCTAAATTATCCCATCCCCTACAAACCCTAACAATCTGATATCTGGCCTATTCCAGTTCTGTCCTGGGGGAGAAAAGTCACTATGAGGAAATTTGAATGTGTACCAACTCAACTGCTTTTGAATGTTAAAGTCACTGCCATCCTTAAACATTCCTGTAATATTATTTGCCCTAAGATGATTTCAGTTATCCTGAGTGAGAAGCATGAATATTGTTTTATACATTAGCTTATCATGAAATGAATTCTGAATTCTTCACCCTAGCAAGGATATCTAAATCCTGTTACAATATCTTGCCTTGAAGTGTAGTCTCTTTTACACTGTAAGACACAATGAAATACCTCTTACTAATTCAGCCGGTCACTATTTCACAGTGCTATTGCAACGCCACACAACAACAATAAATTAATTCTATCATGTCACTAACAACATGAATGACAGCTGTAGTAGATCAAATCAAGTTTGCCCAATTCAGAATAGAATGTACAGACTTCTGAGCATTTGCAAAACTTTGGAAACTGTTTCAAAGTTCTTTATGCGTCTCACAACAGCTCATATATAGTGGAAATATTACAGGCAATAATAGCAACTTCCTGAATGACTCACCATGTTTTTCCAAATAACCTCCCCTCCCCCACTATTACCAGTCAGGTTAATTTGCTTTTAGATGCCTCCAAATTTTGCCTGAGCTCACCTGCCACCACTTTGCTGAAACACTGTTTGTAGCGTTGTCTTCCAGACGCCTTATCTAAGAAAGCTGCTACCACAGCAACTGAGCTTCCTTAAAGCGAAGTAGATTTCCTCATTGAGAACAAAGCTTAATAGGTCCATTTTTTCAATCATTACAGTTGACTTATTAATACAACCAACGGGATCAATGGCATTTCTGGAGAATATAGATGCAAAGGGCATTTGTACCAAAGAAATGGTGAATTCTGCGTTTAAAAATATCTGTGAATTCCACAAACACCCTTGATTAGAATGGATCACATCCATGTTCCTTTTCATGGCAAGTGCCATAATCAGCGTTCTCCTCCTGTTTTTTCACTTCAAATTTAGCGGCGTCTTTTTTCTTATCAGTTATAGTTACATTTGACACAAAACATACTTTGAAAATCTTCTACAAAACTGTAACTTGTTTGGATCAGTTTACATAAAAAAGCTTTTTCTCATATAATTAGCTCAAGCAGTGATCCGGAAGTGAGAGCTGTCTCAGATGTGATTATTATCACTAAATTCTTCAAATGTCAGTTAAATTATTAGGCACACGCATATGAAGGAGATTCATTGACTGAAGAATTTTTCTACACTTAAAGGTACTTTTTAACGTAACATCAATTTTCTTTGGTGGTCACCTTGTCCTGGAAACACATGAAAGTGTCTTAGATAAACTACATGCAGGAAATTAGGAGTTCCTTTAAAAAGTTAACTATTTCCTCTAAGCACAGAGGTTTGCAGATTCCTGGGAGACAACACGCTTACAAACCTAGCTACAGCTGTTGTTTCTTTGGAGGGGCCATGGAGGAGGCAAGTCACACTCCCTAGCTCAGTTCAGTACCTCTAGATAAATGCTCTGGGTTTATTGTTCCAGCCAATAATGGAAGTGTTATGCAGAGCAAAAAGTTCACTTTTTTACTGAGGCCATGGAAACTAGATAATAAGCATGAAAAAATACTACAGCATTCGTTCTTTATATTTTATCTGAAACATACCATGGTTCCTCCTATCAGTCAGGCAACAACTGAGAATTCTTCAGCGTCTTTAGATTTTGGACTGAGAAACCAGCTTAAGCAGTGAAACTCACCTTCTCAGTACTGCCTCTAAAGCCAAGTTCTAAAGCACACAGAGAGGGGGGTAGAGAAGCAGCCACCTCTGTTTCCTTTTGTTGAAGGCAGAGTCCTCCTTCCTTATCTTTTTCCTTTAAAAAAGCCAATTTCCTAGTTCTTTTACCCAACAGGAATATGTTTCCAGGACTGGAATTACACACAGTTCCAATTCTTTAGAACCCTTTTTAATACCAAATAGCTTCAAGAATTCACATTCCCATCCAACCTTTTTTTGTGGATATGGCCTTTGCAATCTAATTTAATGCCTAGCACGTGTATGCACAAGTTTGAAGTAAATGAAAAATGCAAGGATCATCTGGGTAAGGAAAGATTAAGTAGCTGAGATGTTCCATTACAGTGTATTATACATCTCAATTAGTTTTTACTATATATACAGCTCTTCAAACCCACACTTTCAGCTCTGTATAGAAACCGTATCTGGCTAATAATCAAGGTACTTGCACCTAGAACTCCTCACCGACCCATCTCCTACCTGCTGTCAGTATGACAGATTATTTGGACTCAGATCTACCAAAACAGAAGTTGTGATTTCCCAAAATTGATTGCAGCTGTCTGATCCTACGCTACCTAGTCCCAGAAAAAGCTGGGTAACAAGCCAAGTTAACATCTAACAGTACAATTAAATTTTGCTATTGTGAGTTCTAACAGACATGTGGTGACAAATGATCATTTAACTCCAACTGCCTGTGCTATAAAGAGCATCACCATCTCTAAGACAACAATATTTGATACACAACCCAGCTCCCCAGCTACTCAGTTTTCAATCTGGAGTATTTACTTAGCCAATGTGATGCACTAGGTGAAAAAGGCAATGTTCCAAAGCTGATTCATGAGCAGATAAAAAGTCTGGTGGGCTGGAGGTGGTAACAACCTACTAAGAGTCTGTCACAAGCCTGAACTTACTGCAGTGAAAAATCACACAGGATAAATCTGCCATGTGTATGTCTGCTTTGCCCTTCGCAGTCTTTCTTCTTCCTCTTATACCAGGAGCTGAAGCAGAGATTACTGTAAGCTAACGCTCTGACAGAATTTCCCCCGACAGCAGAATACTGTTTTACTTATCTCTGTAAGTAAAAACTTCATGGTTGTTTTACATCATGGAAAGTCCCATGCTTTTAGCAGAGTGGAGAACCAAGACCTTCATTTTTGTTTTGTCCACATCATATTAAGTACTTATAATTATAATAATACCATATAGTAAAGATTTATGTGAACGCAGCAGTAGACTTATTTCAGTAGTAACTTATTTTCAGAGAAAGATGAGAAACAAAAGGTCTCAAGCAAGCTAACCCACATAAAACAACACACTTTCCTTCTTTTCAACTAGAAATAAATTAGAAATTTAAGTTTCTGGTTTGATTTTGGTTTGCTTCTATTTTCCGCAGGAAACAAATTTCACCAGACCAAACCATCTGCCATTTCCATTATAATAGCTTTTAATTTCAAACAAATGGCACAGCTCTCAAAGACTTTCAGTTCCTGTAAGTTTAATGAAAATCAGTGATTAGAGACAGAACCCAAATTACTACCTTCACACAGAGGCAGACGGTTAAAATTCAATTAACATGGCTTACATTCATCTTAAGAGACACCAATCAGTTGGTCCATCAGCATGCTTTTTAGATGGCAAGTAAGTATATGCCTAGTCCTGAAAAGCAACTCTGTACTGGTCAGAATTAGTATGAAGCTGAAAACACTGCCGAATTTGGAGAGCATAAGAGAAGCAGTACACAAAACGACGGGAAGGCAGCAAATTTCACCCTTCCTAGAATAAGTTGATTTTTTTCAAAGATCAAATCTCAGTGCAAAAATTTCTTCTTTTATTTTTAAAGGGTGGTTACAGCCCACTCTCCTGAGCAGCTATCAGTTTTGTGGAAAATAAAGGAACTCTTGTATCAGAATATAGAACAGCTATACAGCACAGCAGAATTTCTAAATTAAAGTTTTCAGGGATTGTATCAGCGATCTGCACGTCACAGGAAAGGAGAAAAAAACCCCAACAATATACACCAACAATTACAAAGTATTGTATCATGAGAAATAGATCTTTTTCATGTCTCAACTATTTATCAACCTGTTTCTCCAGGCAGGATATTAATAGATTGTGTATTCTTTTTATTTTTTACCCAAAAGCCCCAAACACCAGGTGACAAAGAATCTTCCTCTCACAGAAATAACCATATATTATTAAGTTTTTCACTTCATTTAATTATTGCAAGAATATTCCATAGAGCTGTTACAAAATAATCATAGCACATGAAATTCATATATCCATTTTACTTGTGTCACCTTCTAAGTCAATTCATAATGCTCTTTCTTCATCTTTTACATTAACTTACTACCTTCCTTTTCACCTGTGCTATCACACACAAGACACCAGCTGTCTGTCTCTATAACACCGATTTCTTCCATTTCTTCTTTGTCAGTAATACAATCAAACTTGCAAGGATCATGTTCCCTGGAAGCTGAAAATGCTACTTATAAGATTGTGCCTTAAATAATCTCCCTCTATGTTTCTGAAAGAGGCTATAGCAGACAAACATAATAAATAGTGCTACTCTGGTAGGTATAACACAGCTATACCATGACAACTAATAAGGTTTGTCACTGACAGGAATACCACACCTTGCATTACTTTAAAAACTTTTGAAACAATTTTGTAGTTATCTTAACCTCTTTATTCAGAAAAAATGTCCGCACAAACCTCTCCAAAATAACTTCCTCGTCTTCCCTATAAAGTTATCACTAATTTAGAAATGGAGCCTCAAATGACTAATGTCATGATTCATTCAACTCATGCAGATTCCTGCTTTCAACTTGGATTTAAGGAGGGGGTGGGAGGGGGAATGTCTTTAAACTGAAAGGGGATAGATTTAGATTAGACATTATGAAGAAATTCTTCTGTGTGAGGGTGCTGAGGCACTGGTACAGGTTGCCCAGAGAAGCTGTGGCTGCGCCATCCCCGGCAGTGCTCAATGCCAGGCTGGACAGGGCTTGAAGCAACCTGGTCTAGTGGAAGGTGTCCCTGTTCATGGCAGGGGGTCGGAACTGGATCAGCTTTAACGTCCATGCCAGCTTTAACCATTCTATGAATCTATAACATATATTAGGCTCTAGTCTTTGTTGACTTAAATGACATGAAGAAAGAATAAATGAGTATATATAGGTTATTTAAGGATCAGGCTACATGTTTACATCATGCACTGAATGGCTCTGATATAATTCCTCTGCTACAGAATTTAAAGTTATGAAGAAAAATATAAATCTCTAATAATTCCTCTTAGTCTGTTACACAGCATTCCATTTACTGAAATAAAGTTTTTCCTCTTTGAAGTAGTTAGTTTTTTGAAAAGCTATCAACTATCAAATGCTTAGCTCAGAATTTAGAAGGAAATCTTGCAAGCCTCATCTATTTCCAAAAATACATGTAAGATAGTCTGGCTGATGCAGATTTGATGAAGAAAAGCTGAAAGCATAGATTTAAAATATTTGTTCATTAGTCATTTTCTCTGCTCTACAGTAGCAAAATGTACAAAATTTAACTTTATAGGCACGAAAAGACAGAAGTGGGCTATAACAGGAAAAGAGTCTGGTTTCCAAAAAATTATGCCAGTCCTCTCTTGCAACACTACTTTTGAATTGTTACTTATTAATGAAAATATTTCTTTTAGAAACAAATACTTTTTTTTAGGAGTTTGTTTTGGTTTGTTTTGTGGGGTTTTTAAGAATTCAGCTTCCTAAATGGTATTTCCAGAGCACCATCTGTCACCCTGAAGTGAAACTTGAAGATTACAAGAATCACTGGCTGGAAAATTTTCAGAAGTGACAGCACTGAAGAAGGGCAAGCAGTATTTACTTGATTTTATACATAAACACTTGAATGGAATAATATGTTCATTGCTTGATGTGAACAGGTTTGAAACTGCTTCCCTAGACAATAAAAAGATCTGAACATTTGCATTAACAGTTGCTTCCCCTGCATTTTTCTAAGGGTCAGACTGTACAGCAGCTGGTTTATCTTTTGCTTTAGCATGAGCGAGAGATGCTTTTGTTACTGACAGGTCACCATTAAAGAGCATCAGTAAAGAGCATTAATAAAATTTGGTGGATAATCCTTTGGATTTGAATACTTTTGCTAATGTTTAGAACAAAAGTTTTATGACTCCTTTAATGCATACTGTATAAGAAAGAAACAGTACTACATTTCCTAGTTGTTCTAAAATGAGGACTTCGCAGCTTGGTATGGTTTAAGATTTCAAGTTTCCAGGTAAAAAAAGTCCCGCAAGGTAGATCTAAAATACTGTAAACCTCCTTAATGTATGTTAAAGAGTATCATTTTTATTTTTCACTTATTCCAAATAAACACAGAAGAGTCAATACACTTGAAATTAAGGTCATGCTAAACAAACCTATGAGAGCGAGAACTCTGAGCTCTTCCTTTTGTTTAAATAACAACTGATGAATTACCTAAAATCTAGTCACTGGGAAAGGCAAGAGAAAGGTGGGGAGAGGAGGGAAAGGGTCATGGGGTAACTCTCCCTTTGACTTAGAAAGCTGTATTTATAAAAAATACAACAGTTCCACAGACAAAATAGAGCCTCCTCAGAATATCTTTGAAGCCGCTCGTCAGGATACTCTCAAAGTAGAAGGCCACATTCCAAACTAATTACTGAATCAGGAAAAAAGAAATTTTCTTCTGCATTCATCTTTGCTGAGCCCAAATCACCAGATTTAAGGGACTGACTGTTAATTTGAATAACCACTGCCAGTCAGTAAGGCCTGCATACTGAGGAGAAAAACAGATGTTTTAGATAAAAAGATGGTATCTGAATACCACCTTATTATGGATAGCTTTTCAATTGTTTTTTTCCCTAGCTTTGTCAGCTCAGCTTGCATACACATTATCCTATCTTCTTTGTAAAACAAATACAACTCAGTTATTTGTAACTTTAAGTCCACATAAATTATAGGCCACAAAGATCAGGCCTGTAATAATAGATGATGGTTGAATTTATGGTTTTTAAAATAATTATGACCTCAAATTAATTCTTAAAGGTTAATCTGTTTAGGAGCAAAGACTAGTGGCTTTTTTTGCTTTTTATTTTACTTTCTTAATATTAAATTTAATAGTAGCTCAAAGAACAATTGTGGTTAATATTCCTTTTAAAACAGGAGTAATGACAACAGCCCAAGAGCTAGCTGTAGCACTGATGACGTTAAGAGTGCCAGCGTCCTTCAGATATTGTCCCTCAAGGTTTTCTATTTCTGTACCAAAGCTGACACCTTCACTTTCCATTATCACCATGTAAATAGAGACATGTAATCTGAAGGCTGTATGAAGTTAGGACTGCATTCAAAAAGTATCATTTATTCTTTGTCTCAGTAAAACCCAGATGATAATACTACTTACTTCAGCTACCACTAGAACAATGGGAAACAAAATGGTAGGTAAACTAACTCCTTGACAACACCCTCAAAAAGCAATAAACGGTATTAATCTCAGCGATGTACTGAATTTGCATCCTGCTAAATATATTTGCCTGATGATTAAAGAGAGGCTCCCCACAATTAAATTCACATTACCCTGCTTTGCAGTAATCAATTCTTATCTACACCATTAATTCAATTATTGGCTTCCTCTCTCCTACAATTTATTCCTCTGCCCCTGTTTCCTCCTTTCTTTTAACAGCCCACATCATCCCCAGCAGTTTTGTTCTCCTTCCCACACGCATTTTTCTCTCTTCTGATCTTTTTCACCACCAGACAAGGCTCCTTCCACCAATGAGTGCTTCCTTATCAACTTCCATTCTAGAATTAAATTCTATATCTACCCAAAAATTACCTGCATCCTAGTACTGTCCCCGGCATGTACAATTCTGTTTCAGAAGCCTATACAGACACACAGTACTGTATACTGTATTCCCAGCTACACACATATCATTGTTCAACATTTCCCAAAAGTATATAAGGTCAAAATGTGCTCCAAGCAAACAAAACAAAACACACAAAAAGCCAGGGTTCAAATCACTGAGAACAGCAGCAGAGCCGCACAGAAGTTTGTTCATGTGCCATTTGTTTACTTTCCCCCCCCAGTTTAGAACAGACTCATATTTTACTTTTTAGAAACCACATTTGGGTGTTCAGAACAATTTCATTCTCATAAAATAGTACCAGATCTTCAATGCACATAAATCCATACACAGAAGAAAAAACAAAACAAAACAAACAACCCAAGCAGATCAAAACTACCCAATGTAAATAGTGACTTATATGTTAATAGAGTGAATACGTTTCCAAAGACCTTATCTGCAAGAGTTATACCTTTTCCTATTACTCTTAAGAGTGACTATACAACATATAAAGTGGCAGAACATGTATATTTCATCTCCAAGACACATAATGCTAGTTCTATCTACATCTAGAATATGACATTTGCATTCAAGTTCTCACTTGAAAAGTTTTTTCTTCACATATTTATAAGTCAGGCTTCAAGGTTTTTAGCTAATAAAACTTGGTTAGGTAAACTGAACAGAAAATATAAAATAACATTACTTTACATTTTTAGGAGAACTGTGAATTACTTTACCCCCTTCCAAGCAACACTATGATACACATTTGTCATTACTTCCTTTCTTACGCCCTTCATAATCCTACAAGATGCAATAAATATTTGTTTCTGATCTTTAGTTTCTAACCAGGTAATAGGGGCAGATCATACCACTTGATGAACTGCAGCCCTTCACTACTCCCTTCAATATGTCCATACATATTACAAGTATCTTATTACTGAGCTACAAGGGGCATATCCCTCCATCTTTGAAACTAGTTCCTCACAAACACAGTCATTCAGACTACACTGATTATAGTGATTGTAGTACAGATTGAGCTGCAAAACAGGACAACTTTGTTAAAATGAATCAATTTCAAAATTAGCAGTTAAAATACTTCATTTTTTCAGCAGTTATTCTGAGGGAACTATCTGTACCATGAAAAAGTTCACAAAGCATTTTTTCTTTGCTTTATATTTTTATGTTAACCTATTTTCTTTCCATTTTGAAGATTTAACAACTGAAACAGAGCACTGCAGTGAGATGATACTATAATACGAAAACTGCAACTACAACTATTGCTTTTCAAGGCTCATACCTTGAACAAATGGGAAACTGTCTCTGCCGACTGAATAACCCAAGAAAATCTAAAACCCCTGGATCCCTCAGGTGATCAATAAAAGTTTTTCCTTTTGCCAGTATATTCAGATGCTATGGCAGCCAAAAAAGCTTGAACAGAAATATGCTCATTACATAAAAAGCTCTCTCAAAATACTCCTTCCTACAATCTCCTGAAATTAACTCTTATTCATCTTTATTAAAAGCAGGCTAATATTTTCTCATAAGGAAAATGCTGAATTTAAAGTTGCAGTCCTGATAATGATTATGGTATACCAGAAAAGATTAGTACTTCTCTGATGTTTCAGTATTACTTTTGTAATCAATTCTATCCCTTTTTGCCAACTTCACAACTGATCACTACCTACCTACACAGTCAATGTGTAAAAATAAGACTTAGAAACTGCATTCATTTTGTAAGGAAAGGAATAAGGACAGCTACAACTAAAAATACTTGGGAAATACACTGCAGACATGTTATTTCATTGTTTTCTGAAAAACAATTCTGTCGTTGGAGGAAGAAATTACATAGTTCTGCAGAGAGGCTCTAAAAGGCTATTTCAGCTACAATATGGGAAAAGCAGCTTATGCAAAAAAGCAGAAAGGGGGATGACAGAAATATAAAGGAAACCAGGAAGAAGAATGAAGAAATTTGATACTAGTGCCCTTCAATATGTAAAAATCAGTGCATCCTGTAGCAGTAGTTCATATGAAAACTGCTGCTGACTTCAAAAGCTTAAGCTTTGTGACTGTTCTGCACTTTCCTTGAAAAAGGAGGTTGAATGGATACAAAAATGTGAGAATAAAGAAAACATTAATACCTACAGGAGTAATTTCTTAGATTCCATCATATTTTTGATCATCTCCTTCGAGT
Organism: Psittacus erithacus; assembly: GCA_009867235.2. Classification (NCBI taxonomy): domain Eukaryota; kingdom Metazoa; phylum Chordata; class Aves; order Psittaciformes; family Psittacidae; genus Psittacus; species Psittacus erithacus. The sequence continues at coordinate 13,272 of WYDI02029104.1, read as the reverse complement.
CTTATTTTTGTACTTTCAAAATCAGTTTTACTGTCACCTGACTGCAGCAAACCAAATGAAGGTCATTTCAGATAATCAGATCCAAGGGTGAAAAATCATGCTATTGCAAATCCCACTGGGGAAAAAAAACAGTGAAATGGGCTGAAAACTGCTTGCTCCTCAATTCTGTAAACAGACAGTCCACATGCGACACTCCAAAATGCAATAAAAAAATACAGCGAGCACTACAAGCGTTGAACAACCAAATTACTCAGCCGCGACTCCTCTTCCTGCTCTTTAAACACTACTTTCTGAGATCTTTATATTTCACCTGCGTTTTCCAAAACAGTTTTTGGATTGGAGCAGCTACAGCTGAATGGACTCCCTGATAACATGGTTTTAATGGTGCTAAATCACCACGGAGTCTGACATTAAGATGGGTAGTACAAAGATGAATCAAATCTCTGAAAATCATATTGAAATGTCATATATTCTGACAAGTGTAACATCAAAACTCTGGGGAACACTTTAACACAGAAGTATAGCTTGAACCCTTCATGAAATGAGTTGAGATGATCTTCAAGAAAGGCTTTCTCATTCTAAGCTCTCTGCCTCAACCATTCTTCGAATATTGAGTACAGTTCTGGTGTCCTCAACATAAAAAGGACATGGAACTGTTGGAACAAGTCCAGAGGAGGGCCACGAGGATGATCAGGGGACTGGAGCACCTCCCATATGAAGACAGGCTGAGAAAATTGGGGCTGTTCAGCCTGAAGAAGAGAAGCTGCATGGAGACCTCATAACAGCCTTCCAGTATCTGAAGGGGGCCTAAAAGGGTGCTGGGAAAGGACTCTTCATCAGGGACTGTAGTGATAGGACAAGGGGTAACGGGTTAAAACTTAAACAGGGGAAGTTTAAATTGGATATAAGGAGGAAGCTCTTTACTGTAAGGGTGGTGAGGCACTGGAATGGGTTGCCCAAGGAAGTTGTGAATGTCCCATCCCTGGTGGTGTTCAAGGCCAGGTTGGACAGAGCCTTCGGTGACATGGTTTAGTGTGAGGTGTCCCTGCCCATGGCAGGGGGGTTGGAACTCGATGATCTTAAGGTCCTTTTCAACCCTAACTATTCTATGATTCTTTCACGTAGGAAGTCTAAGAAGTCACCATTATTTCTCAGAGAGAAAATGGCAAACTGACAATAAAAAAGTCCTCCATCCAAACTTGTCTATAAGAAACCACTAATAACAGTCAACGTGAAAATGCCATGTTGAAACTAAATTTTTCGTAGTTCAAAATAAGAAACCAGCGTACATACACAGCATATGCATAAGACTTCCCCTCATTCACATACGGTTTCTTGGATTAGAAGATTATCTTCTCCTTATGCAGTATTATTTCTATTTTCATGTAGTTCTGCACAGACTGCCACTAAATTCTCCTTTTTGTTGTTAAGCCCACCTTCCATTTAAACCTTAAACAATTACTACAGTTGTGATAGGCTGTATTTGAAGGTTGAAAGGTCAAACAAAGATTATTTTTCAACTCCTAAAGAAAATAATGACACTCTTCCATTCCATTTCCAGAGATGCAAAAGAAAACAGTGAGGTTTTCAGTGACTACAGAAATCTCTCTTCTAGCATGAAGTCTCAAATAAAGACTTAAGTTCCTCTCTTTAAAAAACCAGAAATAGGTAATGGAGACAAGTCATCAACTTTGTTGTTCATATTTCCTGTGCATCAAAGATAGGCTGTGAGGGCAAAGATCCTCAAGAGCCTTAAAACCTAAAAATAAGTAGCTTGATGGATGCACTTTGGAAGGGTAACTATCAAAACAAATCACATAAATGGTGTCTGTAGTAGCACCCTGAATTTTGGTGTTCATCAAGACAAAAGCCTTGTATTCATCAAACCAGAAAAAGGATAGTGTAACAGTCAGGTCAGGGGATGGTGAGCCTACACAAGAACTTCAGGTCTGTGAATAATAAATAAATAAATATTTGCATACATATACATATGAATGTATGCACAAATTATAGAGGAAACACTGTCAGGATATATAGAGACTGGATGTAAGGACATACCCAGTCAAAACTGCCAGTAAGCCTCGGGGACAGGTATCAGATGCAGTGATTCAAAACAGAAGTATAGCTGAATGGCTGGTACATGAGAAAGGAGACTAAGAGCACACTGAGTTTCAGTCCATCGCAAGATGTTCACAAGGATACTAGAGATAGATGACAGTATTTTAGTTGGAACAGAAAGAAGCAGTATTGGAACAGGGATATCATGAACATGAATCATGTGCCTAGAGATAAAAAAATGTGTTTATAAATGAGGATATCTGAAGATAAAGGGTAAAAGGAGGGAACAAAAAAACTAGAAACGTATATGCTGAAGAAAGAAGACTTGAAATTAAATTGTGAAAGAAGCTGAAGCCAGAGCAAAGTCAGATAAAGGAAGACTGTCACCAAAGATAAAAAGGCACAAACTATGTGGAAGGAGGCTGAAGGCTTGTATTAATGGAAAATGGAGAAAAATGAGAAAATGAGAGAAAGCTGACCAGAATCACAGAAAAAAAATGCTAGTAAAGCAGAAAAGAAAAACCATCACAGGAAAACATGATGTCGATAGATGGGGTGTCACCTTTAGCATGGGAGAAGCTGCAAGTTAGTTCCGATGGCATGATTACAGAAATGTTCAAATTCTGGATCCTAACACTTCTCATTAAAGACAAGCTAAATATTTTCTTTCAACTGTAAACTGATCTATGGACACAATTTTCTTTGCAAGCTTGATCATATTATAATCTCCAGATATTTTATTTGTTTAAAAATAAGTATTAATTAAATGAATTTTAACTTACTAATATATGAGCCACTGCTGACTTCAAGGCAGACTGAATCAGTCTCTTTATTTGTTATGAACTTTGTCATAAACACTACTTACAGTAAACAACAGCAGAAGAAACAAAATGCTGAGATAAACCTTATTACATTTCACACTAACTCATAAATTTAAATACATTCTTATTCTCATTAATGTGCCAAATGTCTCATTTTAAAACTTCTCTTTCACAATAAATAACAATCAAATGAGAATTCAAGAAATCAGTGCTCCCACAAAGGAGGAAAAGAGAGATTACACCCAAGTTGAACTAAAATAAGCAGTACTTAAACAGAGACTTTCTTTATCTACAGTGCACAAAAATCATGGGAGCAATTTTTGCTGTAATAACATCTATTTACTCTAGGGAATAATTTAATTTATCATGGAAGATAGAGCTGCTTATAACTTAATTCTACCGCCATTTAGGGAAGGTAGGAAAGCATGGCAGCAGGATGAGAAAACAGACTCCACTGAACACAAACAGATCCAATGCTACTGTAAAACTTGCCCCAAAAGAGTCTACGCTAACTCATTAAAACCCTGCATTTAAATTAATATGATGTGTGAGAGACGTAGTTCCATAGGCTAAGAGTTTGAATATCACAGACAGTTTCTTCATGTCGGTGCACATGAAGAAACTAACGTTTAGAACATGTCTACACCATAGAAAAGAGAAGGCAGAACCATATCCATCCTAGGGAAGCATCTGTGTCATCAATGCATTTTCTGCAATGAGAACAGGTATGTTTGCTAACTACTGTAATAACAATGTGAAACAAAAAAGTAATTATTACAAAGAGGACCAAAAATATTTAAATTCTCTAACCTGAATGAATCTTCATGTTTAAAGTGCAAACTTTTTCTACTGCAACATTGTTGGAACATCATCAAAATTTTTCCATTAGCACTACTGTCCGTTTGTGAACTTCACTGTCAACATATCATATATGGCACCCATAGTGGAATCTATACCTAAACATTGGCTGCCACTTTCCATATATGATCCTGTATTCAGCCACTTGAAACTTCCTGCATATTACCAATTTAAGCTGAAATTCTTCATGTTAAATAACTGGTTTTGTAGCTGCCTGCTTTTAATTCAGCAAATAATTTCAAACTGTTCTCGAGTGCATCTGAAACAAATGTTCGTTTCTTAACCCCCACAATAATTTGTAGGAAGCCTGTATGTTTTCCCAGAGTGCCTTAGAATGAAGACAGGCAAGGAGGGACTTGACAGTGTGCCATGATGATCTCAAGGAACATTCTATTAGCCATCCAACACTCACTAGGCCTGAGCTTTCAGAAAAATACATTTCACACAAGCTCAATACAGCCTTGTGTGAATGAGGCATCTAAATTCTTCAAATGTTCTGTCTGTCATGGGGCATAATTCAATCCAGAGCTGCAACAGCCTGAACTTGTTTTCACTTACTCCTTCAGAGCGCTTTCAGGTCTCATTGTGGTGCAAAGAAAAGAAATCGAGGGCAAATAAAATATCACTTAGTTGCACTGAACTATTCCAGCGGGCACCAAAACTGCAAGAGAAATTAGTTTAACTAGAAACAAAGCAATATGAGGAGGTAGCTGTAGAAAAGAAACCAGAGAGGAGAGACAAAAGATTCAGACTAGAGTAAGCACAGGCTTATCAAAAACACAGAAGGGTCCAAATGGATGGTTGAACATACCAGTAGCCACCAGCACATACTTCAGTCAAATGTGGGAATAAAACCATGGATTCCCAAGTTTTATAATTCCTCTTTGTATAACAGATCTGAAAGAAGAACACCTTATCACACTGAATTTGTATGAAACTCTGCTGCATTTCTGTGTCTTAGTACAATGCACTGGCATTAACTAAGAGTTTAATGCTGGGTAGCTTAATGCTTTGCTAAATTTCTCTTTGCTTCTTGACCTGATTTCACACAATAAAACAGTCTTCCTCATCATAAGGACCTCTCTTCGGCTTCTTGTTTGAACTTCAGTCAAGTGAACACTATCTTCATAACAAGAAGATTTATACTATAAAACTTATGATAATTTATTCTTGAAATTGCATTTCAGTTTCAAACCTCTTGCCAGTCTTAAGTTGCATTTTGTCAAAGAATTACACAACACCTTTCTTCTCTACCAGTTTTGAAGCTAAGACAATTTCTTTATCTCCATCTGTTGGAATGTATATGCTAGTTCAGAGGCGCTGGCCAATGGTTTCTGGATAGAAATACAGTCTTGTCATAAAATTTTCTGCTTTCAGTAGCATCCATATAAGCTTCTTCCATCTTTTTGAGTTGAACAAACAGATTTCTGGCCACCAGGAATTCCTTATTAATGTTGGGGGAAATACAAAGCTGCCAAAGGACTGAAACCTGACACTAGAATTTTCAAAGCCTCCCTTCTGATTCTTTTAAATCACATCTTGGAAATTCAAGGACTCAGGGGTTATATGTAAAATTTCAGTGGGACTGGATTCTTTCTGCAGAAGTCAGGTATATAGAAAACTAGATTCATCATAAAAATCTAATAATCAACCTTAACTAAGGAACAGGTTCTTATCAATAGAGTACTATGTGTTTTAGAGAATATGCTTCTACATTGTTCCAGGTTATTTGCAGTATCTGCTGAAGAAATCTAATGAAGTTTAGAAGAAGGATAGCCTTAAGAAGAAGCACACAGCACATTTAATGAAAATATTAATAGATTTTAGGTTTAAGCAAGGTCACACTGTGATTGTTGTCTACACAGAAGTCTTTCAGTTTTTCCTCTCACTGCCACTCTACTAATATGGATTACCCTGTCAGAACATTCTAAACAGATTAAATTGAAGAATTACTTCAGTTACATTGTAGGGCACTGCAATGAAAAACAAAAGGCAAGAGCTGAATTGTTACAAAAGAAAGAATAGCAGAAATATTAAATTTTATGTTGTTATCACCTATTTTTTCAGAAAATAGTACCATTGGTGTTTATATAAATTACAGAATCTTGGGAATTGTTTTCTCTTTCAAATTACAGGTCAGTTAGAAAAAACATTATAAGCAGCCAAACATACAGAACACGACAAGAACACTGAGAAATAAAAAAGGAATTTAAAAACTACTTAAAATGTTTAGCTCACCTTTCCAACAGCAGCAGCCAATCTGTTGGTCTCCCCTGCTCTTTGCTTTCATTGCAGTGTCCAGCATTATGGCTGAAGGAATAGAGTACAGCAGAACCCTGCTAATTTACCTTACTAATTCACATACCTCATCATTTGCACACAAAAATTTGCCACCTTCCCAACTTTCTAGGCAAAATAAAACCAAAAATCCTGTAGAGACGGCTTCCACCATTCAAAATCTCATCACATTAATAAATATGCTACACAACATTGACCAGTACGTTACTATTATTACCATCAAAATGTAAACTAAACTAGTTTAATAAAGAAAATAGGCTTCTTTAAAACATCATCATGTACCATGGCACTGATTTGCTCACTTTCAAACTCTGACATCAACAAAAGGACTGCCCACCAGCGAATTAGTGAGGCTCTACTGTACTTAAAATTGTCATGTCCTCATTGATACACTTTTATCTACAATTTTCTTCAGACTGCACTGCACAGGAATACAGCAAATACATTTAACTATGTCCTGCTATCTATCATAATTAGTGTCCTATCACTGTTTCAATTATTCAGACTTTGAGAAAATTATATATTCAGTTTAGTGCATGACTTTTTTCTCCTACATAGATTTTTTTTCAATGTGATATATAATACCAAATGAAATTCAGCCTCCGTGTAGCACTCTGATATTTAATGAAATCCTGTTTGTCACTTGATTTTCCAAACCAAAAGACAAATTATCCAAAAATATCACAGACTACACCTCTGCCTCAAGACAAAAACCAGAAGCATGATTAATTCCTGACTGCCAATCTTTAAATATAATCAATAAATCATACGGCATTTCTGATCTGGAATGATGTTTGTCAAGTTTAGACCAGTTACCAGTTCAATGCAATTTCCATACTTCTCCAGAAAAAAAGACAGCATATTACCACATTCAATTAATCAAATTGTCAACTGTGAAAAAGTCTTACTGGTCTGACATCTCCACATGAGTTGGTAAATTGCCGTGCCAAGCCAAAATCCAGCATATAACACTTCCTACAGGTGCTAGGAAAACGTCCCATTGCGAAGTTAGACTGGGAAGAAAAACAAATACAGAGAGATACATAGATATATACACACATTTCAATATATGCACATACTAATGCAGTAACACAATCATAGATACTTCTACTTCTCTATTCTTTCTTCCTATTTTCTTCCATATTTTCAGTTCTACTAAACTCCCATTAAATTAGAAAACAACCTGAAGAAAATCACACATCCAACTTAGCATATCTGAACAGCAGCAGCCTATATGGTAACAGGAGATTGTCAACTTACTTTATCACTTAGAATATATTAATTTTTAGCAAGAAATTTCCAGACATGGCAAGCACTCACACATTTTGATCTGGACATATCAAAAAACCCTACCAACCTATCGGCTACCAAGCCCATCTAAACAAGTGCACTAATAAACATGTAGAATACAGAATAAGAGGTGCAAACTGCCCTTCCCTTTTGATGGGAGGGGGAAGAACCGGGTTTCAGAGGAATAAAAATAAATAAATAAATAAATAAACCCAACACACACCAAAACATCCAAACAGTAAGAGCTGGAAAGTCAGCGAGGACTTAGGGAGGTAAATCTGAAAATCTCCAGTAAATATTCTCATTTGCCTTTATGGATTAACGTTCCGTGATAAACCTTTAAAAAATTCTTCAACACTGCTAATTTATGATGTTTGAACATGTTGGCTGAACTGGCTCACGTCTCTCCCCACCAAATCCCCTTCACATGGATGACATGATATAAAAAAAAATGTGAGCTAAAAACAAGTCCTGTGAAATGGAACTGAAATTACACATCTGAGCAAGCCGGAAGCTTAATGCAATTAACTCTGAAAAAATAGTTTTCTTATTCCAGCATGTGAAACAGCAGTATTCTTCTATATAAACTTAAAATTCACAGCTGCTTCAGTGTGTAAAGTTGAGGGTAAAACCCAGTCAAAACCATGAACTGAAATGAGCGTGATCAACATTGCTTTTAAATGGAAGAGAATTTCAGCATAGCCTAATTCATCATGAAGCAAATAACCAAGCAAGGATTTCAAGATTTCAGCTCAGCACAAAGCTTGCTTCTTGTATAATCCATCTAGAAGATACATAACAAAAGATAAAATGGACTTGCATTTTTAAGCCAAGAAAACTGCATGCTAGAAAGCAATCATGCTTTCTTTTGCATGTGTAGGTCACAGCGTAATCCCCAAAGGAGAAGAAAAATTTTTTCTTTTACAAATCTAATATATTGCCTCACACTGCTGTTTATCCTGGCTCAACATTTCATTTTCTGGGATTTTTCCATCCCCTAACAGCATTTTCCATTTCCATCCTATCTGAGCCCATGGACTCCAACACAGAGCTAGTTAATAAGATGTCCCTAATTCATTCCTCCAGCCATAAAAGAACATATTTCCCATTCAAAACTCTAATAGTTTTCATCATTGAACCCTTGCACTCCAGCTAACTCCTCCTCACCTATTTCATTTGACATTCACTACCCCTGTGTCCTTTCTGCATTAAATGAAGTCTTGGGGGTGGGTCAGACAGAATACAAGGGGTTTTTTAAAAAGTTGCAAGTCATGAAAATGAAAATTCAATTTCAGGAATAAATTCAAAGAAAAATAGACAAAATGGTAAGAACAAAAGCATGATGCTATCAGAAAGGCACTACTCTCATGACACTTTGACAACTCATTTTATGGTGCAATTCCAATAAAATAATTGAATAGTTTTGTCTTAGTCTTTCTTTACTTTCCTTGTTTGTGATAAATATATAGACGTTTATATAAAAATATGAACATTTTATATCCCTTCCCATTTTTTCATTTTAGCATCTAGTATAGAACCTGTTCTTATTCATGCAGCCATCTAACAGCCACGTATTACCTGCCTGTTCTCATTTAATGGGCAGACTTACCGGTTTTATGTCCCTGTGCAGGAATCCCACAGAATGAATACTTTCAATAGATTCCAAAATCTGCTTCCCAAGCCGCAGAGTGGTACTAATGGTGAATGTTCCTCGAGACTGGCTCCGACGCAGGTCTGCCAAGTTCCGACCCTGATCAAATTAAAAAGGCATTTACATAAAAAGATACTAATACCAAGATTCACAGATAGTAAAGGCTTCATACTACTTCTTCAGCTGTTTGCGGTTAACTACAGAATACTCTCACTTGCCATATTCAAGGATCATTCATCTCCCCTAAGTATAATGAGTACATGTCCCCGAGTATCTCCAACATTAAATTTAGAATCTGTTTTTGAAAATATGAATCTTAGTATCTTTCTACTCCACAAAACTATTCTCTATTAGAAGACCAGTAGATACACTACTAGCTACTGTTGTATCTGTGTCACACCTGAAAAAAGCCTACTGAGAAACTGCTCATAAAGGCGTCTTTACATTCACTTCTTTCAAGGAAAGTATGTTAATTTATTTAATTATACAGTGTATCTTAGAGGATTTACCCAAACAGATGAAAAATATGCTATGCAGGAAACACACCCCCATGACACACAGAAGTGTTGGCCTGTCAAAATAAGATGACAAACAGTATAAACTAAAGCACACTTCCTTTTCCAGTATCCGTATTATAAAGGACAATAATCCCACAATTTTTAAGCTCTAATCACCCAATTTAGCACTTTTCACAGAAAATCTTCCAGAATTAAGAGTTTTCTTCTAACTTGCAAAGGGTATTTTTTCACATCAAAAAAGGCCAGCAAAATGCACAGACTAATGTATTATAGAGTATCTTCAAGTGAAGACTTCAAAGAAATGTGAATTATCTCAGAAGACATCAGTTCACTCTTTCCATAGTCAAGTCTTTCTGAGAATGCAAACTTTCTTCTTTCTGAGAGAACTATGGAAAGGATATAAAAGGCTAAAGATATAAGGATATGTTCCATTACTGTTTGCTCACTATTATGCATATCTTTATTTTTTGATTTGTCTAAAATTTTGCTGCTATTTTCATATATGCTTGGCTAATAAACCAAAACACACAAGCAAACTTTGAGCTGTTTGACACACTGACCTGCAACTGCATGACCACATAGTTAAATCTGTCGTTCCTTCCACATCCTATGAATCTACAGACATGATCCTTTCCTGAGAGAAAAAGAAGCAAATTAGCTAATAATAATTAAATTCTGTAGTTAATTCCTTTAAATACCTATCAAATTACTGAAAGAGACAGTTATATTTCTTTAGAGACCTTTAATAAACTAAGTCTCCTACCCCCATGGTTCAACAGCTGTAAAACCAATTTCAGTTCTACCCCCAAATAATCAAAAGTTTTGTGCCATAAAATGGGCAGCCCTACCACAACTGTCATTCTTCCACAAGAAAGTATGCACAGCAACATGTCTAAATGTCCACAAATTTGAGGCACTGCAGACTGGAAAAAGGTTATTCTCCTGCAAAGCTGATGACTTGTCCTAGACAATATTCCTAGCCACCATTCCTCTTTCTGTACAAGCTGCAGCTGCTGCAATGAAAGAAGAGCAGTAGTTACCTGCGGGTCATGGTTTGTATTAAAAAAAAACCCAATGTGGAAAATGTAATTCAACTAATCTGATTTGTGAATGTCTTCTAGAACATGATCTTTGCTCCCTAGCTACAGAAGGCAGATTCAGCTCAGGTACACTGAAGCAGAGACAAAAGAATGTAGTAGTTAAAAAATAAAAAAAATCAGAGCTTGGGTTAAGCCAATTTTCTTTAAAGCCTCCTCCTGTTCTAGGAGCAAATGGTGAAGGAGAAGAGGGATGATCAAAAATAATCTCCTTAGTAACCTGTAGTTGATAGTCAAATGCTAAGATTCCCCAGGCAGAGAGAAAAGGCAAGCCAAAGACTGCAGTACGGAAACAGAAGAGGAATGCAACCTCACTGTCATTTTGGTATCAGTGTTTGCTGACTTGGAGAGAGGCTGAGATCCCTTATGACCCTGCTCTACATCAGAACAGGGACTGCAGGGTTTAAGACCCTCAGGCCATTTACCTTCCTTTCTGTCACAGTGGAAGCTACAGCCAAGAGAAAGTGGCTGCTAAACAAGAGGAAAATTTCTGCCACCTAAGGTTTCTTTCATTAATTTCTTCACCCTTAGGATTACCAGAATGTCACAGATAGGAGAAAACCAATTAAAATTACAAAATAAATCCCAAACCATTATTGCTTTCAAAACAGTATTACTGCTGCCTACAGATCTGGGGGACTTTTTGTTACTGCTGCAATCATAGCTCCATGAAAACCCTAAAAACTTGGCCATACTGCATCTGAATGTTCTCACTTCACTTGAAGAGCAGTTGCCTGTTTATTGCTTCCTCAGAAAGCTCCCTGCAACATATAATTAAAACAAAGAAAATGGGACAGGATTCATCAAAATTTCTTAAAAGACTAATTTTAAATGAAAACACCACTTTTGCAAATATGTAAGTGCTAAGCTGTAAGTACCACTGATTTTCCTCTACTTTTTCATTCTACCCATTTGTTTTAATGAGACAGGCAATATTACAGACAGTATCATTCAAAAAAGATTTGCAGCAAATTTATCAAGATGATATCTTGTATATTCATTGCTGCAGTTTCCAGTTAATGAAGTCTCATCTCAAATATTTATGATTCATTTTACAGCCACTCTGGGTATGCTGAAGGAACATCTCCAGAGAAACATGTATCAGCAGGATTTCACCTGACAAATCCAGTAAATGTCAAAAACTTGGTTTGGCCAGAGAAGCCCAATTTTAACGGAGCGGCGACTTCAGCTACGCGGTAACTTCTCTGGAAAATAACTTTTCTAAAATCTGAGGACACAGGAAAGAACAGAAGTAGGGCCTGTACACCTTATTCAAATTGCCTGGAGAAGAGAAGGCTGCATGGAGATCTCATAGCAGGCTTCCAATATCTGAAGGTGGTCTACAAGGGTGCCGGAGGGGGACTCTTCATCAGTGACTGTAGCGACAGGACAAGGGGCTATGGCTTCAAACTTATACGGGGGAGATTTAGGTTGGATATAAGGAAAAAAATCTTTACTGTGAGAGTAGTGAGGTGCTGGAACAAGCTGCCAAAGGAAGTTGTGAATGCTTCATCCCTGGCAGTGTTCAAGGCCAGGCTGAACAGGGCCTTGAGTGGCATGGTCTAGTGTGAGGCATCCCAGCCCATGGCAGGGGGGCTGGCACTACACAATCTTTCCAACCCAAATCATTCTATGACTGTACGATCCTTTGCCACTCCAGCATGGCTACACATACCTACCACACCATTGCAGATGCCTTCAGTTCCTTTTCCCTCAGTGAAAAGACAGTGTTTTTTCACACCTGCCACATGACTGGGAAGCAGGGAATGAAGAAGTTGGCAATAGGCTGCAGTGAACAACTATGCCCTTGAAAAGCTTCCCAGGGAGGGTTTGAAGCCTACATGCCATTCCACCCCAGGCTGCAGTGCAGCACTACAGCTAGCTTTTCAGCCTACAGCAGATGCAACCCATCACTAAATTATGCTAGAGAGCTGTAAATGAATGAGGGAGAAGTCTGTAAGGTTGTGTGAGACAGAAACCAACTGAGTGAGTCTCACTCTCACTGAGTGAGATGCGATAAATCTGTCTTCTCCCATCTGACTGTGGGAACAGATGGTCTAACAACATGATTAAACAAAACAACCATCTGTTGCAGCAACTTACTTTAAAAAAAAAAAACAAAAAAGACAAAACCAGAGTTTAAAGAGTTAAACAGGATTCCAACAACAATAATCAAGAGACAGCATCATTGGCAGGGAATAAATATATAAATGAAGAAATCAAAGATGCAATTGATAACTAAGCTGTGATAAAAATGGCCGTATCAGTGAAAAAACTCCTCCTTCATAATTAAGAGAGAAGTCATACAACTACTCACATATTTAAGCATGTTTTGTTTGGTCAGGGTCTTAATAGAGACATATCTGTAAAGTTATGACTGATTTGAACATGAACATGAGTCACCAGTGTGCACTTGCAGCCCAGAAAGCCAACCATATCCTGGGCTGCATCAAATGAAGCGTGACGAGCAGGTTGAAGGAGGTGATCCTGCTCCTCTACTCTGCTCTCAGGAGACCTCACTTGGAGTATTGTGTGCAGTTCTGGTGTTCTCAACATAAAAAGGATATGGAACTGCTGGAACAAGTCCAGAGGAGGCCACGAGGGTGATCAGGGGACTGGAGCACCTCCCATATGAAGACAGGCTGAGAAAGTTGGGGCTGTTCAGCCTGGAGAAGAGAAGG